>BQNB010092459.1:0-17922 GCA_026074375.1 Tanacetum coccineum | reverse complement strand
TGGTTGGCTAGCAAAGAAGGAATAAATCATAGCATTACTAAAATTTTCACCAGATTTTGAGCTATCAGCAGCACCCTGAGTACTAGTAGTATTAACACCCTGAGCAGTATTAACTGCTCCAGATGCATTGTTAGTGCTGTCAGTAGATATAAAGGCTACATTGTGTGAGTTAGTGGTTGAGTTAGATGTCCCATTGACCTCTGATTCATAAACCTTCAGGTTGTTGAAGAGATCATCCAAACTTAATATTTTAATCTTTGGTTTGTTCCTCCACAAAATAGTATGCATAGTCCATTCTTGTGACAGACTTCTCAAGAACTTCTGATTGATATCTTCTTGAGAGATAACTTCACCATGCATCTCCAGTTGACTAATTAGCTTTTGAAGCCTTTCATAGGTTTGCTCAATCACTTCTGTGCTAGATGTAACAAATTTTTCATATTGCTGCTTCAGAAGATTTTTCTGAGTTTTCTTTGTAGCAGTATTACCTCTAAATCTGCTCTCCATAGCCTACATTAGTGACTTAACATCCTTATATGTGTTGAAATTTAATTGATGCTCATTAGGTAAGGCCATCAACAAAGTGCTTATTTCCTTCAACTCTGCCCTTCTTTGTGCCTTTTCTTCAACACTTGTAGGAGGGATAGCAATCTCCTTACCATCAACTAGTTTTGTTACTATAGGTGCATTACCATTCTCTATGATTTCCCATAGAGTGTAATCAATGCACTGTAGGTACTGCTCCATCCTCATCCTCCATAGATCATACTCACCAGATTGGAGTATAGGTAGCTTGATGGTTTGAGTAGTTTGAGAATCCATAGCCTCTTGAAAAAGTAGATCTTGTGTGTAGTAGAGTTTCTTCTTATTCAAAGCTTCTCACAAGCTCTGATACCACTTGTTGATCCCAATATAATAGATCTTGCTTAGCTTGTATAAGCTTAAGTTGTATTGAATAAATCCAAAACAACTATGACAGAAACTTTGATTATGAATATCAAAGACTATGCGGAATCTAGTCAATGATACTAAGAAGAATTTTAATGAAACAGTAATAAACAAGATCAATAACAAACAGTTTACTAAACTTTCAGCCTCAATATAAAACGAACACTCTTAATAGTGTTAGGGTTACAAAACCTTGAAGCTATAAAAAACTCTATGAACTTTGATACAATTTGATACGATTTTGGTACATTTAGTACTCTATACCCTAGGACCTCCTTTTATACACCAAGGAGTCCTAACAGGCTTACAATATTTTCCTAAGTTATCATGATCTTCTAAACAAATAACTTATACGTATCTTTTACAAAAATATCTCATACATATCTCATAAGCAATCTTTATCCATTAGCAGCTGTAATCCTTCAGCAGTTGTAACTCTGTCAGCAGTTGTAACTTTGTATCAGTAGCATTAACTCTGAACTAGCAGCAATAACTTATACACCAGCAGCATTAACTTAGCAGTATTAACTCCAAGATCATCATGAAGTCTTTAATCCCAACAAGGTGAATCGAGTTTTATAAATTTAAAACTTGGTAAATAAATATTTAAAATAAAATACACATCAGGCATCATTGTTAACCCCATCTCCATTAAACTTATCTCTCTAATAATCTTTTAATATTCAGTCCTTAGTCAATTTACATACATTACAAAATTTTATTTTTACCTAATCGTTAAAACTTAATTCTTCCCATTCTAATTCCAGTCGTTTACCATCGTTATCATTTTCCCAATATTGTTTGTTTATACCAGGATTGTCTCCCCTATCACATTCATTGCTATAAGGGTCACAAGAAGCCCAATTAGTGCATATTCCTTCCCCTACAAAAAGCCCAGTTAATCATGCCCTTATATCAACAGTATTGTCAATAGTTCTTGGTAACGTATTGACTTCTAAAATTTCACTCTTCGTATAAACCTCTCCTGCACCAACGCTATATCGAGTGATTTCAGCTTCTTCTTTCAAAATTGGAGGTGTTTCTTTATAATGCATTCCTAATAGTTTACACCTTATTTGATTATATGCTTCGTCGTTAAGGTTAATGAACCCATCATGTGATGTTGGTTCAAAGTAATTGATGATTCCTTAATCATCCTTATCTTTAATTGACCCTATGAACCATTCATGGGGTAATTTATTGACAATCGTCTCAATTATTGAACGTGATTTGGCTTCACCACATCTCTCGGGGTCTTCATGCTCTTCTATTTTTCCAGAAGGACCTATTCGATCTTCAACTTCATTGATCCAAATTTTCCTAAGGAGCATTTCCTTTGTTGTGTTGTTTACTTTGCTGTATTTTATTCTTATCCAATTGTCACAGCTCAATCCTTCCCATTCAAGATTTAGACGCTTATCGTCATTCATACTTTTCCAATAACGTTTTTTTGTTTTTAGGCAATCCTCCCCGATCACATGCGTTATGGTAAGGGTCACAAGATACCCATAGTTCGTGTCCACCACTTCTTTCCTAATGAATTGGTTCACACCAATGGACATTCCATTGTATTGTAATTGTTGTTTCCTTCATTTTGATATCGTAGCTGAATATATCTGAGTCAATGTCTAATTAATAATTAAATTCATGGGTAGTCAGTTCATCACTCAGATTATTGTTTGGGAGGACTTTTAACATGTGGACTTTTTCATTGACTGAAGCAAAATCGTAATCTACATTATCCATACTTAATTTTAACCGTTTACCCTCAGTTCCTAGAGTAATTTCCCTAGCAAATATATCAATTTCAGCGTGAATGGCTGCTAAAAAGGGGCTCCCAAGGATGACGGTTTCATTCCTTGTTGCTTCCATATCAATGACTACGAAATCAGATAAAAAATAAAACTTATCGATCTTGACCCAGATATTTTCTACTATTCCTAAAGGAGTTCTTTTAGTTATATCGGTCATTTCTACTAACACGTCAGGTTTCTTAATTTTGGTTAGTTTTAACTTTTTAAGCATAGATTTAGGCATGATATTAACATTAACTCCTAGATCTGCTATGGCATAGAAGTTAAAAATATCAATAGAGCAAGGGAGAGTAAAACTTCCAGGTTTTAACTTAATTGGAGGTAGTTGAGGCATGATTTTCAAATGGATATCATCTTCCTTCTAAGTGCTTGTTGGGAGTACTTTATCAGAAGCCGTATCTTGTTTAGATGTCTCATCATAAGTGTGTATCATTCTGCAGTTATTAATTTCACAGTCTTGTATTCTAAGTTGATCAATTTGGGCTTCCCAATTTCTTAAGGTATCTTCCAAGACCGATTTTTGGGTTTCAATTTTACTCCTGTCCCTTTTATGTTGTATTTTACAACATTTCTCTGACTTTGTCTCGAATATGTTACTTAAGCTTTTATCCAGGGGGTTTCTCATTTTTGCACCCATACCTTAGTATTGGTATATTTTTCATTGAGCTATGTATGTTTAGTGAGTGGTTGGATGGGTTTATAACAGGGAAGTAATGGTGGTAAATTGTGATAGGTATTGATTTTAGTGTTTTCAGAGTGATGTTGAATCTTCCTGTCTGAATAATCATATTGCGTTGAGGAGAAGAATCGAGGGTTTCCAAGGTGTTGTCTTTTTAATTTTTCTTCATACTCAACATATTCAACAATTATCATATTTTCAAGTTCAGTCATGGTTGGTGCTTGACTCCCTTGTGTCATCATGAAGTATTGTTCGATGGTGAGATCGTCGATGTTGACCCCATCCATGATGTTATCTGCAGATTTTAGAAGTTAGAGAAAGATTTGAAATAATTACAAGAAATCAAATTAATACTAAATTTTAGCTCCTTGGCGACGGAGCCCAAAACTTGATGCATGTTTTATTTTAAAATATATTTTACTTAAGTTTTAAATTTATAAAACTCGATTCTCCTGACAAACTCACTAACGAGCAAAGAACCCGGTCGTGAGTAGTGTAGAGATGGTAAATCCTAGGTCATCCCAAGAGCTAAGTTTTAATTAGTTTTAATTTGAAAGTGTCACGTTTGAAAATGGTTTTAAGTTGATTTATAAAAATAGCAGGAAACCAAATTTCAAAAATTAAAAGTAATAGAAGATATTAGGGAGAGAAGCGTGCTAGCCTAGCCATTTCATTACTACTGTCATAATTATATTTTCCTGTGCAATGTTACACCATGGTTTCATTAGTGGTTTCTAAAGTCGACAAACCTGAATAGATATCTTTAGTCTGTCCTATAATTCATGCGATCCCGAATCCCCTAAAAGTCACGAAGGTAGGGCAACCAGGTCATAGTGATTAATCCTAACTATCCCAAGAACTAGTCTAATAACCTATACAGATTATTAACCCTCTCTGAAAGAGTTCCTGTACTTTTTAAGTACATGAAGTAATAGAGGTGGTAACCTGGTTAGTTCCTACACTAGGGATAGGGCGTCAAACCTACCCTAGTACCCCTGCTAATCCCACGTTTAATTGGTAATCTAATAACAGGATTGACATGATTAAAACCACCCACAATACTACCAAAACCCAGGGTTACACGATAGTCAAAGGATATCCAAGGAAACCATGATCTAACAGGAAACAAACATTATAATGATAGTAGATTTATGACTAGGCTAGCACTTGAAGTGCTTAGCCGCTCATAGAAACAACACGGCAAGAATTAAGAAAGGTAATCTTGGATGGGAAACTCATAATTCTTACAGATGTGGTTTATGAACGATTAAATACAAAAGTGTCGAATCCTAAATAATCACTTCACTTCATATTGATGAACAAGAGAATAATCTAGGAGATGATGAGAAGAATTATAGAGAGAGAAAGTAGAGAGAGAGTTGAGAGAATTGGGAAGTTTACTTACAAAATGAAAAATTACAAATGACCAACCCCCTTCACTTTTCTTGAGGAGGTGTATATGTATCAAAACTAAAAGGCTTTCATGCCTTTAGTAATTCTACGGGCCGGGCTCAGGATTACTTGGGCTTTCGCCCGATACACATGACAGGTTAGCTTACATTTAAGAGCCCGTTTACCCGTCTAGCCCATTACAACGTATATTAATTAATGACCGAGACGCAATATTATTAATGAACAAACTTCCATTGTTCAACTCAATATTTTAAGGCTAACAATCTCCCCCGAAGTGAGTTCATTGTGACACTCCTTTGTAAGATTAATGAGATTGCTTTTGTCGTTGAGCTCTTGTGATCTTTGTCTCTGTCTACGTTGTAGGCTTGTTCCTTCATGCTTCGTGCGGGGAGAGGTGTTTCTTTGTAGCAGATTTTTTACGGAATTGTTCGTGTTCGAGCCTTGAAAATCCTTTCCCCGTGAAAAGTTTTTGTTTTACATATAAAAACCCAAAAATATTTTTCTATTCTATTTTCTTTTCTATTTTCCTTTTATATTAAAAACAACCATTTGTTAATTGTCATATCAGCTCACCATTAGTAAACAAACTATAATACAGGTATAAGGAGGGTCGATCCTACGAACTTCGACCCGAAAGAAGACGGTTTTTAAAACGCTTCGCGCTTACCCGCTCCTCCGCTTCTTTGTGCGTTTTCTAGAGAGCTATCGTGCACCTTTGACTTTTGGTTACCAAATATATTTTTGTTTCTTATTTTGTTTCTTTTCCTTATGCATTATTTGAAAAATATATAAATATTCTTCTCTGTCCTTCTTATTCGTTTTTAATTATTATTCTCATTCAACCCTGATTATAGATAATTCTTCAACATGTCTTGGTTTTCAAGGTGCTGGTGGTGTGGAGGTCCGTTTGATGGTGGAAATTGTTGGCGTTGTACTAATGTGAGTTTCGGAGACGATTTTGTCTATAACCCTGATCCCATTTCAAAAATTTTATTTTGAAACAGCTTTATTTTTCCTACCCCCCTTACACCCCAAAACATCTTTGCTCAACCAATTTCATTGCTTTGAGTGTAAAGATCCATTAGAAGATGATGTACGTTGTCAACGATGTACTTGCAAGTGATGTGGACATGGTCTTAGAGAAGGATTTTATTTGTTTTACGCTTCAAGAGATGAAAATGCATCAATTGATGCTCCTCATCCAAACTCTTTCAATGATCCTCCAAATGTTTTCACCTACCCTCCACAACCCCAGTACGAGACATACTCGTATGAGTTATGTGGGAACGATTCGCACTATGGTTATGATTGTCCACTACGGTTCCCGACGGTTCCCGCTTGTCTATGAGCAGGAATCGTGCTACAATCAAAACTTTGGTGATAATTATTATCCACATAATCACAAGAGTTTTCCACAATTTTATCTTTGCGTTGATAATCGGGGGGTCACTCATGAAAGTTTTCAATGTCAACAATGAATCAAAACCACTTTGAGCATAATTCTAACTATTCTGGTTTTGACCAACCCACACAAACACAATCGTTCATCACTCCTAAAGAAATTACATGTATCGAGAACTGCTTACTTCAGGGAGGAAATTCTTTAAAGCTTTACAAGACGTTTGATGAAAAGTTATAATCAACAAGAGCAGGCACGCCTATTGTTTGTACCATACTCCCGTGACCTCTCACGTCGTTTCAATATTATTTACGATTATGACGATGATGACGAGGAGAACACTATTCCTTTGAATGAAATTACTTCTCAAATACCTCCATCTATTGCAATCATACCCGTCTCACCAACTTTGGAGACAGAAGGCTCTTATATGGAGGATGAGGTTCTTTCAGCCACCTATTCCTGAAAAGGAATCAGACGAATTCATAAAGTCTAGTGTTGAGGACCTTATACCAATCCTAAGTGAGTCCGAGGATACATCCGGGAGTGATAGTGAGTATGATTTACCTTTGTGTGATGATTTCTATCCCATTAACATTTTTGAGGAAAAATCCGTGACTTTCTCTAACCCTCTATTCGACTCAAATTACGATTTTACCTCTAGTGATGACGAGTCGCTATCCAATGAGGACGTTCCGGAGGATAATGTTCAAATTTACTCCAACCCTCTTTTCGAATTCGATGACGAATATATCTCTAGTGACGTAAATCCTCTTTTTGATGAGGTGTTAGAGGACATCAAGAGTAAGGACTCTTATGTTTCTAACCTTGATGAGCCGGATTTGCTAGTCACACCTCTTTTCAAGCTTAATGAGGATAAATGTTTCGACCCAGGTGGCGGTGTTGATGAGATTGAGCTTCTACTTCACCGTGATCCGTCTACGCCTAAGATAAGCGTTGCTTCCATTCTCGAAGGGTTCACCGATGAACCGCCTCTCGAAGAGAATGATGATTTATTTGATTTGGAATCTAAAGAAATAGAAGGAAGTAGATTTTGTTCGATAGCTACAATTGATGATTTGATGACAGGATAAAAGTTTTGACACCGGGATTCCGAAGAAATTTTTTTCTCCAAACATATGTGAGCTTACCTTTGAGGATTCGCCTATTATTTTTCCTCACTTAGTTATACGATTTTTTCTTCCTAATGTTCAACTATCCGGGATCTTATCTTCCTATATCTCTGGGAGTGAAGCCACCATTTTTGACCCCGGCATTCCCGTTTTTAGTCTTGAGTCGGTGGTATCTCATCGGAGTGGAACGTTCATGTGCTTCAATGTTATCTAAACATCTTGAAGGAAAGTCCGATGGAAGTTTGCTTATCCATATGTTTCGTCCCTAATATCATGATGATATGGGGAGAGTCAAGCTAGAGACTCTCACAAAAACAAGCGCTTCTCAGGAGGCAACCCGTGTTTCTATCTTCTTATTTTCTTATTTTCTAATAAGTGTGACGTGAGGAGGCTCGCCTCTTCCTTTCTCGTGTTTCGTGGTTTGTGTTTTATGTCCAGGATTGCCACGGATTTTAAAGACTCTCGTGCTCGTGGTTTTGTCCATCGTTCACTCGATCTTCCATCCTTAGCATGTTTATATATGGGAATCCGATATCCTAGATCTTATTGATTAACGTTTATCTATTAGCATAATTAATAAACGGCTTTAGATTTACGTACAGATCCTTTTAAACATTGAGGACAATGTTTAGTTCTAGTATGGGGGGATCTTTCGATTTGATCTTACTTGCATTTGCCTTGTCTTTACGTAACCCCGTTTTAAAAATATGTGATTTTATGCCAAAAATTAAAAAAAATTAAAAATAAAATAAGTGTTTTGACATAAATGTTTGACTTTCCGATGGTGAGAATAAGAATAAATTTTGACTTGGAGACTTGATTGAGAGTTTTGTTGCGCTTACTTGCTTGCCTCTTCACCCTATTTTAATGAAAGTTATTTTTGCTAGTCTTTATATTTCAAGAAGCTTTTAAATAAAAAATTTTTTTTTTTTTTTTTTTTAATTAAAAAAAAAATAAATTTTTTTTTTTTAAAAAAAAAAAAATTTTTTCTTTTTTTTTTTTTTTTTTTAATAAAAAAAAAAGCAACAAAAAGCGAATTCTAGCTTGAAAAATCTAAAAGTTTGCATGTTTCCATGATAGACTTTAATATGCAAAGGACTTGATTTTATTAGACTAAGCTATTCGCGATCTTTTCATCTAAAGTTTTTTAAATTGGCGCAAGAACGAAAAATAATATTGTAGTTAAGTATAAGTTAGATGCTAAGCAAGGTATTAGTTGGTTATTTAAGGAGCTACTTAAGTGTTAATTTGTGGCTTTTCCTTAAGAAGCTTCTAACCGCGACATTTTTAATACATGCTCTTTTCGGAAATTAGACAAGTTAGTGGTTTTATCACTTAAAAGTCTTTTTAAAATCAACATTTTTAGACATTTTAGTCTTAGTTCAAATTTATACTTAAATTTTCTAAAAGAAATACATTTCTATATTTGTCGTAAGGCTTATATAAAGAGTTAAAAAAATGTGTGTAATATATATAATAATACCTTGTCAGATTACTGGATCATGGTCGACTCCGTCCATTCACGATTGTGTCATTCTTAATTAAGGCGAGGTCGAAGACGAAATAAAGAAAAACTTGGTTCATGGTCGGCTCGCATATCGATGTGACAGTTCGTTTAAAGGGTGGAGGTTATAAGTATAATTATATTAATATTAAGTGTAATATATATGATTTAATAAATATAGGGAAAATCTTTTTTTCTTAAATTTAAATATGCTTTTGAACTACGATACATTATTTCTATTTGTTTTTAATTTGTGTTTTTCTTATTGAATTGTTTATTTAACGGGGCGAAGCTTAAGAGGTTTTTGAAATAACGATGGTCCATGGTTCTGATACTACTTATTTGTTGGGGTGTCTAAAAGCCTTTGGTCTCCGTACAAGCCCGGTCTCTGCTTAGGATGGTGTCCGAGTAGAAGTGAGAAGTTGTTCATGGAATGATACGCCCTTCAAATCATAATTCTTGGGTGGAACGTTTGGATGGTCGAAATTTGAAATGAGCACATACACATTTATAGATATTTATCCATCGGGAGTGAAAAGTAGTCATAGGCTTACAACTAATTATAATTATGAGTAATGTTAGCATCTTTAACTTGTATTTATCAATTGATTTAGTCTTTTTATGCATTGTTTTTTCTGAGGCGGCGTTATGGTAAAACATTTCTAGGGGACGATTGAATTTTTCTCTTTGGACTCATCTATAGATTATTCTATAGGCGCTTCTTGTTCTATGACCCTAAAAGTTATGAAAATAACGAAAGTCCAAACATTTTAGTTAGATTGCTTAAAAAAATATAAAAAGTATAAAAAAGAGAAAAAGGAAAATAAGGAAAAATATAAAAATAGATAGAGAAATAAAAATGTGTAAAATTGGTAAAACGGGGCGTTTTAAAACTATTGATTTCTTAATCCCCTTACATGAGCACTTAGCTACTTTTCGAGGTGATTAGTTTAGGGAGATTGGAATTTTTGGTTTTACGCGTGTATTTATAACATTGCGTGAGGACACGGCAATAGCGTAGTATGGAGGATTTTGATATGTGCTTAAACACATATCATTTATTTCTTAATATTAAGCTAAAAAGACCAATAATGAACGAAAATGACATAAAAATACATTGTATTCGTTTGTATTGTAAATTGTGTCTTGTAGGTACGGATATTCAATAAAAGGACAAAACAAAGGCAAAGCAGACAAAACCGAGCACATGAATGGAAAGAGCGCGAAAAATCGAAGCCGAAGGCGTATTCAATCTTAATGGGCCAATGCGTACCTACTTATTGGGTCGGGTCAGCCCATTAAGATTAATACTTTACAAATATAAGCCTAAATATTAAACCTTTATCTAAAAATCTAATCCACTTCTAAATCCAGTCCAAACCAAGCCCATGATAAAAGTCAAAGCCCAAACCATAAAACCCAGATCCAGTCAAACAATATACCCCGCCCTTGTTACTGTTCACCCTCCGTCTTTACTTTTACCCTGCAACAAATAACGAATGGGTAAATTCTCTACACTCACCCCCTCCTTCTAGAAGCTAACGCTCCCTAACACGTCTGTCACTCACCAATGCCACGCTGGCAATCCTAAAGGCTCCCATTGGATGAGATATCATAGAAGTAATCCAAGGGTGTAAATTGATGGATTAAGAGGCGGTTTGGAATCAAGGGACGAGATTAGAAGTTATGGACGTTCCTCAGGCTCTAGATCATTCCTCTTCGTAATATAAATAGAGCTCAATTCCACACAATGAGAGATATACAGTGTAGGAGTAGTGTAGTGTAGTTTAGTAGCTTATTTTAGCTTATTGTCCTTCGTTTAATGTAATTTCCTTTTTCAATAGCTTGTACCTCTTTTAAGATTAATAAAATTAAGTTTCATTTAAATTTTGCCTTAAAGTCTGTTATACTTTTAAGCAATTATGATTTAAATAAGTTTTGAATTCATTTAAATAAGCTCAAATAAGTTCATTGCCTTCTAAGTTATTGCTTATTCAGCTAAGCCTCCTCAAAGCTTAGCTGAATAAGCCTTTTCATTCTCAAATACCTCAAATTCTGCATAATGATCTTTTGGATGATAAGCCAGATTTGGAAGGGCTTATAGGTTTCACCAGCTTATCTCTGATAAGCTGGAGCTTGTAGACAAGCTCTTTTGAGCATTTTTTTTATCCCTGTTTGAGCTGGGATTAAGGTACTCTCTCTTTTACCTCATTTCTAGCTTAATATTTGTTTTGCTTATCATTCTGCTTATCTTTTCTTAACAACTGCTTATTTGTGCTTTTTATCTGCTTATTTGTGCTTATCTTGTCTTATATTAGCTTAATATATCTAGTGTTTAGTTTAAATTAGTTTAGTTTAAGCTTTAATTGAAACTGTTAAATTTTTAGTTAAAATAGCTTAGTAGTATAACTTATTTCTTAGTGCTTATTTCCTCTAGGTGTTTGCTTATTTGTCTCTCATTGTCCTAGTTTTTCATCTGTTTTTGCAAATCAAGGCTTGTAACAATCTGTTTTAGCTTAAAAATGATAATACAAGTTTTAAAGGGGTGTTTGGCATAAGCAGTCTTAACTTAAGTTAAGACTGCTTGTGGTACTTTTAGGATTAAGTCAGTTTTAATTAGCTCTTATTATATCTAAATGATAATTTTTCTATAGGATAGGGAGTAGTTTTGTTAGATTTAAAGTTTAGTTTAGTAAAAAATCAAAATCTGCTAGTTTTAAGTTCATAAATTTGCTTATCAGATTGATTTCTTTAAAAGTATGCTTAAGTACGTGTCTTTGTGATTATAATGGAACTACCATATGCATTATCACAAACCTGTTTTGAGTTGTTTTTCTTTGGAAAAGTCAATTAAGCATTCTAGTCAAAAAACAGTCAATGTTCTTAAGAGTCTAGTTATGCAGATCATTTGAGGTAAAATTATAGGTTAATTTAGGAATAGTTTTGTTAGAGTTGAGTTGCTTATTATTTAGTATGTATCAAAGATTGTTTTTTGCTTTTTAGATTGTTTCAATTTCAGTTTTAGGGTCCTTAAAATATTGGTTGCATTAGTAATTTAGCACCAAAAAGTAAAAAAAGAGTCAAGTATGCAGTCTGTTTAACCTAGGATTTTAGCTTATTTTAGCTTAATTCTAGTTTATATTAGCTTATTGAGTTAAGTTCCTTATCTGTTTTAAGTTTTTAATCTTAAATGTTGCTTATTGAGTCTTATTTTTAAGTTTAAAATATGTCTTAAATGTCAAAAAGCCAAAAATATTAGCTTAGTCTTTCACTTTTAAGTCTTCTTTTCTAGCATAATCCTTTAGTCAAATTACCAGAGTTTAGCTTATTTGTGTTCTTCTAGTACTAGTTTCAATCTGTTTTAGGTTATTTAGCTCTTTTTTGGCTTATTTAGCTTTAATCTTAGCTAAAAAACTGTCAAAAGCTCTTTAGATCCTGTTTTAAAGTCTGTTGTCTTTGAGCTTTTTAGTAGTTTTCTAGCTTATTCAGTTTGCTTATTTTTCTCCTTAGGATTTATTTAGTCTAGCTTATGTAGTTTTTTCTCTATTTACCCTATTATACTTCATCGAATTCAATTAAAAAAAAAACATTTTGTAAATTCTTTAGGACTATATATGTATGTATGAGCTTATTTGTTCACATTTGCTTATTAAATTTTAAAAATCATTCAGTTAAGCTAAGTGTTTTAAGTATTTAATAAGCAAATCTGTCACTTTTAGTTAGCTTTTTCTAGCTTATTTTTAATTTTTGTCAAAAAGTCCTTTTATAAAAGTTGATTATTTTTGTTTATACTTTAGGTTTGTCAAAAAGAAAAGTAAAAAGAATAAATTTTCAAAAAGTGTAAGTCCAGGACTCGAACCTGCGACCTCACCTTCGCAACACCAACACCTTAACCAGTAGCGCCCTTGGGTCTTTTCTGTTTAATATTAGAAATAAATTCCTTATATGTTTTAATTCAGTTTTTGCTTATTCAGCTTATTTGATTTTTTAGCATCTTATAGGTTTAGCTTTTTGGAGTCATTTTTCTTTATAAATCTTAAGAATAGTATCTAGTATTTTTAGGAATTTTCTCAAAAATTTAAATTTAAGTTTAGTATTTTAAATTTCATTTTTAGTATTATTTAGTTTAATAAATAGTTTGAAATAATTTAAAAATCCAAAAAAAATATTTTTCTATTTTTAAAAATTAGTTTAAAGCATTTAAGTTTAGAAATTTGCATTTTGAATTTTTATAATCTTAATTTGTCATTTTTAGTTGATTAGTTAAGTATAATTTAGTTATTAATTAGTTTTTAATCACTTTTAAATGTCGTTAGGTTTTTAAATTGTTTTAATTTTTAGTTTAGTTTGCCTTTATGTGTTTTCCCTTTTGCGTTATTAGTCTTAGAATCCAAATCCCTAATCTTTTTTGAAAATAACAGCTCGATTTTCTTTAAGATTAATTTGTATGAACTTTACTTTTATATATATATATATATATATATTATTTATTTATATATATATATATATATATGTATTATTTATATAACATACTTATACTATATACGTATGTATACATATACGTATGTATACATATTGATAATGGTAATTACATAATAATATATTTATATATATATATAATATATATATAATATATTTATATATATGTTATATATATATACGTAGTATATTTACGTATCATATTTATATTTATTCGTTTTATATTATACGTATATGTATACATTATTGTTATTATACTTATATACGTTTATATACTCTTATATATATCATATATATATACTTATTTACTACTATTATACATATATATACATATATATATTATTATATATATATATATATACTTTATTTTATTATATTATACTTGAGGGGTTTTTGTGAGATATCAGGTGTTAATCCCGACGCCGTCTCCAGGGTCTGTAAAAATTCCTTCTTCGTTTTTAATGAGAAATTTTCTGCACGCAATTTTATTAGTTAAATCTGAAGAAAGCACTGCATAAGGATCTGGAATTAATCATTACAATCATTTGACTCGAAACTGACGCGAATTAATCTAAACAATTTATTTTAAATGTTTTTGGTTCTTAAAACCGGATATATTCCCCTACACTTATTTTATTGCAAAATACATTTGATTGCAAATAAGACGAAGTTATAAAGAAACAAAGCATGATTACAAAATTCATTCAAAAATAATAAAACAAACAATAAAGAATAAAACACACGACACTCCTAAGTGCGAGAAAAAATAAATATTGGTTTGCCTCCCAAAAAGCGCTTTTCTTTATTTGTGAGTCTTGTAGCTAGACTCGAAGTCACACGTTCTTACATGGCTTCTCCTTCATCATCTATTCCAGTCACGTACTCGGGTCTAAGCTTAATGGTGTCCCTATAAAACCCTTCTTCTAAGTCGGATGGCTTCCTACATCCTCTATCATAGTCATCTTCACTGAGTATTATTCTAGATGACAATAAATCGTGACCTTCGCTAGACAATTTGCTCCTCTATGGGTCCTTATATGGCGTTTTAAAGGTGATCTCTTTAGTCCGTCCGTGAAAGTCATTAACTCGTGTTTCCTATTTATAGCTAGGCAGGCGATTTCAATGAAGGGTCGTCCAAAGATCACATGGGACAAGCTAGGGTCGATGTTAGCCTCAATATTTTCCAAAATGGTGAAAAATATGGATAAACTCATATTTCTTCAAATTCGTGCATGTTCCCTTCCTAGATCATACGACAACTTTCTTCCCATTATACTCGTATCTATTCTTTATAATAGAGTTATAATAGGCCAAGGACATGATGTTCATGGGTAGGTCAACATCAATATATGCGTTAGCCGTGAATTTATGACCTATCATGCATGGAATTTTAAGGTTTCTTGGGTCACCCTATTTGATCTTAAAGTCATAATTAAGTGAGCATTTAGGCATTTCCTTAATCAACGATTCATAAACCGATTCCTCACTTGTGTCAACTAAATCTAGAGGTTCTTTAATATCTAACCATTCAATTCCCTCGTCATCCTTGTTAGGCCCTAAATTATCAAAAGCAGTTATGTCTTTCCACTCCAGCAGTGGCGCATCTCTATGTTCTTCAATATATGCAATGATGTTGGTGTCTTCGGGGTCGCCCTCTCTTTCTCGCTCTTCTTCCTCATCCATGCTATCACGAGAGTCGTTTTGTTGCTTGGGATGTGATAAGTGCTTAATTACACATATCTTTTACCTCTAAAAATGAGCCTAAATGACCAAAAACAGACAAAAACTGCCAAATATATGTTTGTTTTGCATTTGTATTGTGCAGGAAGTGGATATCATCAAAAAGACAGAAAACCAAGCCAAAATGACAAAACTGAGCATGGAATGGAAAAGACTGTGCAAAATCAAGGCCAAAGTCCAAAAATGTCAAAGAGTCAGAGGTCCTATACTGAAGAATCAGCGTCATTCCGGTAGCCGGAACTGAGGAATACTTTTGAAATGCAGTATATTTATGAAGACTGTGAAGACCAAATGGGCCCTCAATCAATTACAACAGCCCATTTGTGTGCAATTGACAAAGACTGTGAAGACTTTAAAGACCCAATCCTAGCCCAGTTACAGCCAATCTCAGCCATTGTACACACAAAACCCACTTCATAATCTTATTGGGCTTGAAAAAGCCCAATAACCTCACCTAAACCTTATTGGGCCTTAAAAAGCCCAATAACTTAAGCCTAAACCTTATTGGGCCCAGGCACACTCAATTGGGCCCAATACAAGCCCAACAACAAACCCAAGCCCAATAGCCCAAAACATCTTTTTTATAAAACTCAAGGACCAAAAATGTAAATTTTAAAAAACTTGTTTTATAATTAAAAATGAAAAAATAAAGAAAAGGGGCCAAAAATGCCAAGTTTGAAAGTTGTTTTAAAAAGAAAAAAATAGAAAAATAAAACACAAGGGCTGTTTTGCAATTTTCCAAACTTCCTTTTTTCTTTTATATCTTTTAGTTATAAAAACCAGAGGGACCATTATTGCCATTTCCAAAACCTCTTTTAACTCTTTTGATATAAAACGGCAGGGACCATATTGGTCACTTTCCAAACTTATTTATAACTTAAACTCGGGCCAAATGAAATGAAAAGAGATAGAAAGATGGGGGGGGGGGGTTTTTGCATCTTTTCCAAAGATTATGGTTTAAACCTGAACCAACCCTGTACCTCACCCTTTACCGGCCAAAAATCAAACCAACCTCAAACCACCCCCTTTCCCACGGTTTCACTCCCAAACCACCTCCCTAGTACACTCACAGCTCACCCATACCCATTTCCCACAACCCATTGCCCCTATAACCCTCTCCCCTGGCAAAATCACTCAACCCGAGACCCCCATCAATGGCTGAGATGAAGAGAAGCCAATGGAAGGCTAGGATTGCTTAGGAAAGTATTGTACATACACAGCTAACACAACCCAAGACAAAGAGAGGGCAAAGGACCTCTATAAAAGAGAAGAGAACAAGCCAAGAAAAAAGGATGCCTGTTTTTACTTTCTTAGTTTAAAATTTTAATTAAGTTTGCTTTAAAAATTGTTGTACTCAGTTTCTTTTTAAGTTTTTGTTGTAATCCTTTCAGTTTTAATAAAAGTGAAGAGTTCTTGTTATTGCATTTGTCAAAATTTGAAACATAATTTAAGTAGTTTAATCCTGTTTAAACTTGTTTAAACATGTGTTAAAGTTATTAAAACTCTCTTGTAACAACATTTCACAGCTTTTACTCCACTAAAAAAGCCAAAAAACCCGAAATTATAAATTAAAGGGGTGTTTGGTTTAGTCTCAAAATGGGTCATATGGAGTCTATCATGGGTTGTAACCACTCAGCCAACTTTGGCTGAGTGTGTAGGGTTTATTAAGCCAATTAAATCACCACTTTTAGTGTTAAAATAAGTTTTTGTGCCCCTTTGTATTTCTGTCAAAATTTTATAAGCCACAAAGTAGCTAAACCACTTAAGCTGTTTAAACAGCTTAAGCATCATCTCTTTGTGCTTATTTCAGTCATATATAGCCTTTTCAAAACCACCTTGTTCTGTCCCTTTGGTTTGACCAAGTATAAGTCAAAGTTTGGCTTTGCAATTTTTTTAAGAACCCTCAATTTTAAGCTACAATATCAGCAGCTTATATTGTTTTCTAGACTCTCATACTTTGAAAATAAGCTCATTGACCACCCCTTTTAATCTGTTTGTGCTTGGATTTGGCTAATAAGCTCTTTAGAGCTTATTGCATAAGCTCAAAAAGGACCCCTAGCCACTGCCTTGCATTTCCCCTGGTGCTGAGCACCTAGATTCAGCACTCCTTATCTAGCTTATTTTGTATTAAGCTCTTAGTTATTTTAGCTTTTATCTGTAGCTTATTACTAGTTCTTTAAATCCCCAAAATCTTATAGCTTATCTCACCCTTTAGCTCAGCTTATTTAAGGCTTAAAGTTCCCTTTTTTCTGTTTTCTTTTAAAAACTGTCAACATAGCTTATTTCCTTTCCAGCTTATTTTAGGGCTTATTCTAGGTTGCCTTAGCTTATTTAGGACTCCCCTTAGCCTTATTAACTGTCTTCCTTAGTTTTAGCTTATTTAGTTGGCTTAAATCTCAATAAGAAAGAAAAATAAGCTTATAAGCTTATTAAGCTTTTGCAGTCCAAAAGCTCACTTTTCTAGCTTATTAAGTTAACTTCAAGCATAAGTGCTTTTACAAAAAAGACTCCCCTTGAGCCCCTTAACAGCTTTGCTTTTATAGCTTTTTGATAATAAGCTAGTTGGACTTGATTTGTAATCGGGGTCCAACTCAGGGACCATTAGTGTAAATTTATCTTTTATGGTTAACAGAGTTAATCCCCCTTGTCAGTTTGTTGTTTCCCCGTTAGTCCTTGTCCCTTTTCCCTGTTAGTCCTTTTGTTTTAACAGCAGTTAGCTTTAGTTAGTTTATTTAATTTAATTAATATAAATTAGGTTTAGATTTAATTAGTTTAATTACTTTTAATTTATACAGTAACTTTTGGGCATTTTT
>BQNB010092458.1:0-25390 GCA_026074375.1 Tanacetum coccineum | reverse complement strand
CTAGCTTATTTTCCTTGCTTATTTTTGTGTGCTTTTGCTTATTAGTATTAGTACCCAATCATTCTTTGTCATATTCAAACATCAATCATCACTCCGTCATTCGATTTTCCATTCAAGCCTCGTTGGGACATAACTACCCGGAGACTCTCTATACTACTTCCGGTTTTTTTGATTTCGTGAATTCTGATCCTTGTTATATATCTATATATGTGTATATTTATCTATATATAAAGGGGTGAGAAGAAGCGAGTCATCGATGTTAAATAAAGCTTTAAAGTATAATCAAACTAAGTCTTGACATATATTAACTCAGGTTGCGTGACAAAGCCGTTTAACACCATCCGAGTCACTTTTGACATCAATTAGATTTCCTTGAACTAAGGTGAGTTTATAATCCCACTTTTACATGTTTTCTAAACTCCGTGGGGAGATACATGCTATAAACCATGAATACAAGTGTTTTTCCAACTGTATGCTATCCTGATATATTATTGCCTAAGTTTGCCTGCATTGCCAATATTTCTTAATCATGAACCATTAGTCACTTGCAAGTGAACGCGAATATTATGGATAGATCTATCGGGGTGTGATGAATCCCGTTGGTGTGCCTATAATTTTGGTACCAATAACACTATATTTGATTATAATAGGTAACTTTGGCAAGTTACCTTTCATGAGGGCTTAGGTTCCTCCCCAATGTCACTGCAGTGATTTCATGTTAACGTGTTGGTGTCATGAGCTTAAATGCAATAATACTGTTTACTATGATAATTGTAAATGCAATTACAATTATTACAAACTATGGGTGTATAACAACGTAACCCACTATTGAACTTGTATTCAACTATTATAACTTAAAACCTGTGAATTTCACTCAACCTTTGTGTTGACTTTTAAGCATGTTTATCTCAGGTAACTGAGCATCTTATGGCACGGAGTGGCATTGGACATGAGGACGTCCAAACTTGTTATCATTCAACTTTATGTTTTGAAATGTATTTTGGGACCTCCGTTTGTAAAAACTCTGATGAATAATGAATGATAACTTATCTTTTAAAAACGTCTCTTTTGAGTCGTTTTCTATTATTGTGACTATGATTCATGAAGTAATACCCCAAATTAGCTTCCGCTGCTATATGTCAAATATCAGGGTGTTACAGATTGGTATCAAGAGCCGCGGTTATAGAGAACAAGGTTAAAACCTTAACTATAACTACTTTTTCCATCCAAGAAAGTCCTCCGTGCCACTGCATTTCCCGAATAGTATGTAAATGATACATAACTATTATACTATTATATAAATAACTTATGTTATTTTCCACTGGGTTGTTTCAGAAATATGTCTTCCAACACTTTCAACTATATCTACCCTATTATCGTCCCATCTGATGTCGATGTTGAGGATGCCTTTTCCTCTACAACTATTCCTAACTATACTCCGGATTCACCAAACTATTCTCCAGCTTCACCGGGAAACACCTCTCCTAATCCTTCAGATGATTTATTTAAGTATCTTTTGGCCTCGTTAGCCATCTCACCTTTCCACGATGATCCATATATGAAGGTTATGCAAGCATATAATGCTACTACAAATGAATCACCTATTCTACTATTACAAGCACCTATTGCTCCATCAACTGTTGTGCCTCCATCTTTAATGTTTGATCCCCAAGACTTCTTTCTTATTGAAAAGACTTTACCACCTAAGAAACGAGCCCGTTCTCGATCATCCTTCTCTACTTCTACTCTACCTCAAGTGTTTGAAATTAGAGAAAGTTCTCATAAGACGCATCTAGAACATCATGAGGAATAGATCGATACTATTCTAAATCACTTAGATGAACTCACTCTTGAGCACATTGAGCACATAGAAGATATTATAGAATGTCTTGGTAACGGTCGAGTAGTTATACAACAAGATTTTGATCAACTTAAAACCAAACTTCATGAAGCCCGTGCTCAGATTACTGGATTTCAGAGAGAACAAATAAGGCATGACAATGAGATTGTTCTTGCTCGCGTAAGGACTTCTACTTTAGAGATACTCATCAAGGATATCCAGATTCACCACCGATCGGATATGAAGAATCTTTTGGACAAGATTCGTAAGCTTAAGCACCACAAAGGAGGACCACCAGACTACTAGACTAGATCCTTATCATTTACAGCTTTTAGTTAGAATCTAACCACTGGATGTGTGTCATAAATAATGACACTTGTCAAATTTTGATTATGTAAAATACGTAAGACAAGTTGTTTATGACTTAATACAGTGGTGATTCCATTATATACTTCGTTGTTTATGATTCCAATTTATGTATGTCATGGTTGTCCATCCTATATTCTGTAATACGACGATTCATATCTTTACCTAGGATTGGTTCTCATACCATCCGGTATTCTCAAACCTTTATACCTAAGTATCATGGATACCATAAATAATCAAGACGTTGAGCATAAATTTATCTGAATCTAAGTGTTGATCCCAATGAATAGATCTTTAACTCCTTAGCTTGTAAGGTTTAGTACCCTTGGATAAATCCAAAAATACTAAGAATGAAACTTTGATTGAATGATATAAACTATGTGGAGTAAAGTATGTTTTGACACAAAGATATAATCAACATAATAAGCTTCAATATATATTAATACGATCACTCTGAATTAGTGATAGAGTTTACAACCTTGAAGCTATGAACTCTATGGAAAACTAAGATGGAAAACTTATATCTTTCTATACCATAGGATCCCCTTTTATACACCAAGGAGTCCTACAAGGCTTACAATACATTCCTAACTTATCATGATCTTTTCTATAAATAAACATAATCTCTTAATCAAATAAGTTATACATATCTTTTACAAAAATAACTTAATACTTATCTTCAATCAATCTTTATCTCTTTAATCTGTCTTTATCCTCTTGACAGCAGTAAGTCTTCTAGCAGTTGTAATTCAGCAGCAGTTGTATCTTTATAACCAGCAGCACAAACTGAGCATAAGCAGTAGTAAGTACTAGCAGTACTAACTTTACGCTAACAGTTGTAACTTTACTCTAGCAGCACTAAGTTATACTAACAGTACTAAGTTACACTAGCAGTAGTAACTTTTGTACTAACAGTACTAACCACTTAGCATACTTTCAGTCTTCAACTCTGAGCAGTCTTAACTTCAACTGACAGTAGTAACTCAATACTAACAGTACTAAATTATACTAACAGTAGTAACTAGCAGTGGTAACTTTATACTACCAGTACTAACTACTTAGCATAATTTCCATTATGTACCTGAGCAGTAGTAAGAATCCTTGAAGTCTTTTAAGTCCCAACAATCCTCCCCTAAACTTGATGTTCATCTTCTGAATCTTCAAGTTTCTTCATTAAAAGTCTTCATCATACTCAGGAGGATACATTCAAACCTTTTATTGACCACTTTGCTGTTTTACCATAAGCTTGAGCAGTTGATAGCACATCTCATTCCAATGATCAGCTTGAAGTTTCTTGTTAAGCATATTTGTGATTGTAATTGGTGTGAGGGGGTATCTCTTTTCAACTAACATAAAGATGTGAACATTTGCAAACCTTACAAAGTGCACTCCACATGAATCAATTAACTTCCAAATGGTCACCTTGTATCCTTGTAGATTTCTCCATACATCACTCCTTATGTCTGGTTCAAACATGACTTTCAAATCACCCCACAACACTCTTTCATGTTCATCTTCAGGTCTTAAATCACCATGCTTTGTTTTGGATAACTTCCAAAGAGTTTGTAAATCCTCTTTGTCAATACCCTGAAGCAGTCTAATCATTAAAGAATGTCTCTTGGAACTTCCATCTGCTCTTATTAACTGATAATGTACCATTATTCCTTCTTTAAGAAGCTTGTAATCAACAATCACTGGTGGTTTGGTAGCAAGTGGTATAACATCAATTGTTATATCATCATCCTTTTTAATCACTAAATGCTTTTTCAATTCAGCTATATCATCTGCTTCAACTTCTTCATGCTCATCAGTTTCTTTATCATCCCCCAGTTTTTATCTCTTTAGAGATTCTAGTTGTTGCTTTCTTACTGCTCTTTTCTTACCAAGACTCTTCTTTTTGCTGCTTTTAGCTTTCTCCTTACTACCTTCTATACCTTCTTTTCATTGCTTTCTTGTACCTCTTTACTCATAGCCATAAAGGTATTTACCCTCTTCATCTATTTGTCAAACATCTTTTGAATTTTATCATAGCTCTTTCCCATTAGCTATTTGTGTTTGTATCCACCCATGTGCTTAAGATAGATAGATATTTGACTTCTCTTTTGTGCCTTGGTAGGAGGTCTGTTTCTCTTTTATTATGCTTTTAGTGCAGCAAAATGTTTTCTTCTTTTCTCCATGAGTTCCATAAACAATTTTCCTTTTTCTTTATCTGTCAACTCCTCTCTTTCTCTTGTTTAGAGTCTCTCAGCCAGTAATCTATCAGCCTCCATCATAGCTTGTGTATTTTCCCATGATTCAATCAATGCTATGTTGGCTACTTCTTGCTTTTGCCTTTCAAGCCTTTCTTCTTCTATAATTTCAGCATCCAACTGAGCTTGAATATTTCTTTCCAAATCTTCATCAAGAGCAACTTAATCTTTCCTTTTTAGAGGAACTTCAGGCTCAATCATGATTGCTTTGCCTTTGTCTTTACTCTTTGAAGGTTGTGCTTCTGGTGAAGTTCTAAATTCACTTGGCTCCTGAACTACAACCCCTCTATCCTTGGGTCTTGTAGTTGTTTTTTTTGTAGCAGCAGTAATAACAACTTTAGGTTTAGTTTCTTTTTTTTCAATAAGTGTTTGAGCCAAAGTTAATTCATCAATCTTAGTAGCAGTAACTCCTTCATCTCCTTTATCAGCAGTAGAAACTTGAATTGTAAGAGCAGCACTATCTTCAACTCCAGCAGTAGTAACTGCTTCACCAGCAGTGCTATCATCAATCTTTATACTCTACTCATCTTTTCTCACTAGTTGTAGCATCCACAAACATCTCATCACCATCCAAAACTCCAGTATCAAACATTAAGTCTTCATCCTGCCTTTCTTGAGTTTCATTAACTAGAGTTACCTCAGCATCTGCATCAATATCTTCAATTCTCCTCCCCTGTTTGGATGCATCCTCCTGAGTACCCAAACTATCATTTGAGGATTCAATTCTTCTAGTTGCACCAACTTTCTTTAATCTTTTAAGCCATATGGTTCTGAACTTTCTCTTTTCTAGCTTATCTACCCTTTTCTTGAGATTAGCAATCTCAATAGCTTGATCAAATTTAGCCTTTTCCAAATCAAGAACCTATTTTTGCAATTTGGTACATAAAACCATCAAATCATTAAGTTGCATGCTATCCTCACCACTAGGTAGTAGATCATTGGAAGGTGTAGGTACACTTTCCTCATGCTCTGTCTCATCATGAGCAACTTCTGCTTCCTTCCTCTATTTCTTCTTGGATTTTTGTTTCTTCTTGGGTGGAGAGGATGTAGATGGTTGATTAATAATGGGTATTTGATTGGAATCAGTTAGATGGTCTGAATCCTCACCCACTTCTTCAGAAGCCTAAACCATCATAGTATCAAATAAAGGTGTTATCCTCCCAGAAAAATCCTTTCCTTCCCTTTTCATGTTAGCAAAAATTTGCTTTGTGTGAGAGGGATTAACAAAAATCTTCTTGTGATGTGACATGTCTCCAAGTTGTTGATTGATGAAAACTTGTAGAAATCATGGATACAACAGAAATTTAACCCCTCCATCTAAGTGTTTTACCATAGCATCAAAAATGTACTTAGACATATTAAATTTTCGGTTTGTTGTCAAGCATATAATCAAGGAAGCCATTGTACTACTGAATTCATTCCATGCAGTAGATTTAGCACTAAGGCATTGTGTAATAGTGTGAATTAAGAACTTCCACTATGGAGAAAAGAAAGCTTTATATAAAGTAAGCTTTTGAGATGGTTTTTCATACCCCATTCATGCTAGTTCTTCAAAAATAGTAGCAGTTGGCAAGCAATCAGTACCTCCTGCATCTTCTAAGTGAAGATCACCCCTAATGCTTATCTCTATGATGATCAGCTTCTTTTTATCAATTAGGGCTTGTATCTGACGTACATCATTAACCGTCTTGACCTTTGCAGTTGCTCAAAACTGTTCAATACAAGATGTGTAGATAGTTGGATTGACAGTTAAAGCATAATGAACAGAACTTGCTTTTGGGAAATCAATAATCTCTGCAAGCCCGTCACTCTCTCCAGGTTTTTCTAAGAACACGACCACATTATGCGTTTCAGCAAACTTAGGGCTCGACATAATGATGATTTTGATGATCAAAGATGAAAATTGAGTTAGGGTTTATGGTTAAAGAGTGTTTGAATGATTGAAATTGAATAAAGAATCAAATGAAAACCTTAATCAAAGTATTTATAGAATCACCCTCAGCAGCAGGAACTTGAACTGGCAGCACTAATTGACGCCTAACAGCATTAACTTAAACCGGCAACAGTAAGTTAAACCTGGCAGCATAAACAAATATGGGCAGCATTAATTTAAGCCTAACAGCATTAACTTAAGCTTAGCAGCATTAAGTTGAAGCTGAGCAACATTAATTTAATACACCAGTAATTACCCAAATTTCATTCCAAAAAGCAATTTTCATCATCAAATTTGATTCTCACAAGCTCTCTTTCTGTTTTTATGCTCACAATATCTCTCAATTCTTTTTGCTCACATAATCACTTATTTATGTTTTTATGCACACATCTCTCTTTCTATTTTTAAGCTCACTTAATCTCTCATTTCTTTTGGCTCACCAATGCAGATAGTTTTATACAATGTGTCATCAATTCCATAAGTTGCATACTATCCTCCCCACTTCCAAATGTGTTAAATTTTGAGAGAGGTGGATCATTAGACTGTTTAGATGTAGTCTCAAACCTAGTTTGAGCATTTACATCCCCTAATATGGTATCTTGGCACTTGGGACCACCACCTAAACCAATTCCCTAAGAACTTGGCTCATTAAGTGTTGCCATGGATTAGGTTTTAATTTATGTTACCACTGTCCTGCTCTGCTTCTAAGCTAGAAGCAGTAGTGGCAGCCCTTTCCATTCTGTCACCCAACTCCTTATGGACAGCCTCATCACCAACCTTTTTTAGGGGGACCACAAGACTGAGGTATCTTTGTGTCTCGACCTCTTTTGATTTGCCTAGGTGTTTGACACATCACACACTTATGCTTGATATTACATGTCTTTTCATCAATTTTTGACTGCATATTGACAACATAATCCTCCCCTCAATTCAATACCAAAAACTCAATATGCTTAACCTGCAAATGTTAGTCTAAAACCAAAAAGACACACTCCAAAGTCTTTTCTTGTTTAGCAGTTTTAATTATGATTAATAGTTTTAACCAACAGTCTTAAGTATAACTAGCAGTACTAATTATACTTAGTAGTATTAACATTTACCTTAGCAGTTTTAACTATGTCTTCGATAATTATACAACAACATGCCTCTATTCATCACAAGCACACTAGAAAAGACTAGATAGACATGTGAGAATTCATGAGGATCCATATTTATGCATAATCCATGATTAAAAGTTAAGAACTGTTAAGCCTTAGAGATTGAGTAATCCAATGCTAGCAATTAGAAAGTTAAACCTGCTAACATCAAAGTTTTGGTGAGAAGATCTGCAACATTTTGGTCTGTGTAAATCTTGATCACTTGTATCAACTTCTTCTCATATGAAGCTCTGATGAAATGGTGCCTTATCTCTATGTGCTTGGTTTTGGAGTGAAACACTGGATTCTTCACAATACAGATTGTACTTTCATTATCAATGTAGATTTTGGTGTTCATGAAATTAAATCCATAGTCAAGCATCTAATTTTGGATCCATAACACCTGTCCATAGCAGTTAGTAGCAGCAACATATTCTGCTTCAGTTGTTGAGTTGGCTACTATAGTCTGCTTCTTACATTGCCATGAAATCAATCTCTTGCCAAAAAATTGATAGCCTCCTGTTGTGGATTTCCTGTCAAGACTAGCTCCAGCATAGTCACTATCAGAAAAAGCTTCCAAGTCAAATGGTGAATCTCTAGAATACCAAAGGCCCAATTTAGGTTGGCCTTTTAAGTATCTAAAGATCCTCTTCACAGCATTAAAGTGTGAAGTTTTTAGAGTAACTTGGAACCTTGCACAAGCACAAACAGCAAACATAATGTCTGGTCTAGAAGCTGTTAAGTACATCAATGATCCAATCATAGATCTATATAAGTGAACATCCACATCTTTAGCTTCTTCATCTTTTACTAATGCCTTGTTTGTCTCCATTGGAGTGTTTGTTGTCTTTATTGAGGCAAAATCAAACTTTTTCAAAATCTTAGCCACATATTTATCTTGGCTGATAAATATCCCATCACTCTTCTGTTTAACTTGAAGTCCCAAAAAGAAAGAAAATTCTCCTATAGAACTCATTTGGAACTTATCATGCATCAGTGTTTCAAATTCATTACTCATCTATTTCTTGGTTGATCCAAAGATGATATCATCAACATAAACCTGTACTAGCAGGATATCATCTTTATGCCTTTTAATGAACAAAGTTTTATCAATTTGTCCCCCTTGAAAACCATTGTCCAGTAAATAAGTTGACAATGTCTCATACCATGCTCTTAGGGCCTGATGTAGTCCATAGAGAGCCTTTTCTACCTTGTAGACTTTATCTGGAAAGTGTGGATCTTCAAAACTAGGAGGTTGACAGACATACACCTCCTTTTCTATCTTTTCATATAAAAAAGCACTCTTTACATCCATTTGGTAGACTATAAAATCTTTGAAGGAAGAATAAGCCAAAAATAATCTTATGGCTTCAATCCTTGCAACTGGTGCAAAGACTTCATCATAATCTATATCTTCCTCTTGAGTATGACCCTGAGCAACCAGTCTAGCTTTGTTCTTCACCACTATGCCTCTTTCATCCTTCTTGTTTCTAAAAACCCATTTAGTACTAATTGCCTATTTGTTTCTAGGTAAATCAACTAAGGTCTAAACTTTTAGTAGTTTAAATTGTAGAAGCTCATCCTGCATTGCTTCCACCCAGCTTAGATCTTTTAAGGCTTGAACTGGTTTCTTGGGTTCCATTTGAGATAAGAAATAGGCAAACAGACAATTCTGAAAATCTTTGTGATTTCTTCTCCTAAGCTTGTGAATTGAGGAAAACAAACCATGTTCTTCATTTATCCTGGTCATGTGTCTTGTCTGTACAGGAGTCTTTAAACTTCCAATCACTTAATCTTCAGGATTATCTTTATGAAATTTGGTGAAAGAAGTATCAGGGACTGTATAAGATGAAATTACATTGTTTATATCAACCTCCATGCAATTTCCATTTTAGCAATTGCATAACATTGGCTTTTGTCATCACTTCAACCTAGTAAATTTATTTCCTCCTTCTTGTTTGAGTTGCTGACTCCTATGTACTTTCGAATGTCTTGACACTTTTTCTTTAGTCGAGATCTTTACAGCTTAGAGCATTCTTCTCTTTCTTCAAGTCAAGCACATGTTTAGACCAATTTTATAACACATAGATCCATCAATACCATAGTTTAGTCTACCCTTATCAAATTCTTTAGACTGGGTGTGATTGTACATTAGCCTTAATTTAAAATTGATGTTACATCCTGCCTCGATCCACTTCCAGATGTGTGGCTTCTGATAGAGTGGTTTATGTGGGCTGTCAAGCACACTCCAGAACCTAGTCCTGAGAAGGCGCACCCCCTATGGTGTCCTTGCACATGGGAGCACTACCTGAAAACCTTCACCCTAAGGATAGAGGCTCATTAAGTGTTACTGTGGAAGGGTCTATATGTGATTGATATCACTGTCTTGTGCTGTATCAAACAGCAATAGAAGTGATAACCCCTTTCCACAACTATCACCCCCCCTTAATGGACAATCCACACACCTGCTACATATGACTGGAGGAAGACTAGGTCTGAGGGTAACTTAGTGTCCCTTTTTGGTTCTCCTACGTTTTGATCTTTCATTTTCTTTGGATTTGTAGTTATAGATGGGAGTAGTTGCCTCATGAGAGCTTCAGTATGAGTTCATGAAATTTTGGTTGGAATGTGAGGTTGTGGGTTAAAGGTTCCAGGGGTGGTTTTAGTGAACCTCACCCTCAGTGCTTGGTTATGCACTGACAGTAATAACGAGCAGATAATTAAACATAGCCTGTATAGTATTACTTGTTCTCACAATAACAAGCAATAACATTCCTCTATTCATCACAATCACACTAGAAATAACTAGATATACATGTGAGAATTCATGAGGACCATATCTATGCACAACCCATGAAAGAAAAGTAAAAGAACTGTTAATCAAAAACAACATACCCAGCCAAAACCCATTTCCACTTAAACGTCCAGATGTTTATGACACAACCAAATCTAAACCATAATTGCTTTGCTAACCTATAGCAGTACTAATCCTGAGATATCACATTAAGTTTCAAAGTCATCCTAAATAGCATCCCAAACCATGTAAGCTTAAACAACCCATGATAACTCAGTAGTACTAGCTAAGCCCTAGCATTAAATAAACTTGTGTACCACATTACAAAGTTTTCATCAAATAGAGAAGAGCTAAGCCTACAGTATTAAGTAACTGATCATTCATGTTTACCTTCTAACTCAATCCAAATAGCACTTGTGGTATAATTTCGCTGCACTATACACCATTAACCATCCCCTGAGAACATGCAGCTACATATTATGCATACATATGTTAGCCACTAGAAATTAAATCTACTCACATCAAAAGATCTAGTGAGCAAAATCAGCTACATAATATTTATGTGTATGTATCTTGACCATCTCAATCAGTCTCTTCTCATAAGAGTCTCTAATGAAATGATGCCTGATCTCTATATGCTTTGTTTTAGAATGATAGACAGGATTCTTGACAACACAAATAGCACTCTCATTGTCAACATGAATCTTTGTCTGCATAAAATTAAATCCATAATCCAACATCTGATTTTGGATCCAAAGCACTTGACCACAGCAGTGAGAAGCAGCAATGTATTCAGCTTCAGTAGTTGAGTTAGCCACCACAGTCTGCTTTTTACACTGCCAAGAGATTAACCTTGAACCAAGAAATTGACAACCTCCTGTTGTGGATTTCCTGTCCAAGCTGGCACCTGCATAGTCACTGTCTGAAAAAGCTTCCAATATAAGAGGAGAGTCCTTAGGATACCAAAGGCCCAATTTAGGTTGACCTTTTAGGTATCTAAAGATTCTTTTTACTGCATTCAAGTGGGAAACTTTTGGCTGAACTTGAAATCTTGAGCAAGCACAAACTGAGAACATAATATCTGGTCTAGAGGATGTAAGATACATCAATGACCCAATCATTGACCTGTATAAATGAACATCAACATCCTCACCATCTTCATCCTTTGTCAAAGCCTTGTTGGTTTCTATAGGAGTACTAGTTATCCTTACACTAGAAAAGCCAAATTTTTTCAAGTTCACCAACATACTTGTCCTGACTAATAAAGATCCCATCCTTTTTCTGCTTGACTTGTAAACCCAAGAAGAAAGTAAGTTCTCCCATTAAACTCATTTGAAACCTATTATGCATTATCTGCTCAAATTCATCACATAAAGACTTCTTAGTTAAACTAAAGATGGTGTCATCTACATAGACTTGAACTAGTAGAATATCACCCTTGAGTCTTTTTATGAACAAAGACTTGTCAATTTGTCCCCTGTGAAATCCATTATCCAGCAGATAGGTAGAGAGTTTCTCATACCAAGCTCTAGGAGCTTGATGTAGACCATATAAGGCTTTCTCCACTTTATAGACTTTTTCTGGAAATTCTGGATCCACAAAACTTGGAGGTTGGCAAACATATACCTCCTCTTCAATGGTGTCATAGAGAAAAGCACTTTTAACATACATCTGGTACACAGGAAAATTCATAAATGATGCAAAGGCTAAAAATATCCTGATTTCTTCAACCCTAGCAACAAGAGCAAAAACCTCATCATAATCAATGCTTTCTTCTTGTTTATACCCTTGTGCTACCAGTCTGGCTTTGTTCCTTACAACTATTCCCCTTTCATCTTTCTTATTTCTATACACCCACTTAGTACCAATAGCCTTTTTACCACTAGGTAAGTAAACTAGTGTTAAAACCTTCTGAATCTTGAACTAAAGTAGCTCCTCTTGCATTTCTTCAACCCAACTTTCATCATCAAGGGCTTGAGATATCTTTGTGGGTTTATATTTCATCAGAATCTTCTTCAATCTGAAAGCTCCAATCATCAAGCTACAATCCTTGTCGTTTGTTACTTATTCTAGAATCCTGCTACGAGATATGTAGCATAAGTATCAACTCTTTTAGAGTTTCATATGTAAAGTTATCCATAAATTATTAAAGTGATAATTCCGTTACATCTTGTTATCTGGTGGTATCAAAACACGACATCATTTGTCAATTCCATCGATTCTATTATGTTCAAACTCTGAATACTCCCCTCATACCTTTGCAACATAAATTTTCATCCTCGATTATATGGGCGTCAGTACAATCAACAAAATCACTTGCAACCACTGAAAGCATAACCTGTAAGCTCCTAGCAAAAGCTTTTTAAATGAACTTTAGACAATAAAGGCTTAATAAAAAAACTCATTCAAAACTGCAAAAGTACTCAAAACATGCTGATTGGATTTTTGGTTTTCAAAAAGACAAAGTGCTATATTTGAGCTTAAAAACAAATGATCTATTTAGCTTATTTCTAGAAAACAATTTTAAACAGATGAATAATGACCTAAAAGCTATATGTATGCTGAAAATTGAATCCTAAATACTATTTTAACCTACTGAAAATTAAACTAGAAAATGACCTATTGTCTTTTTTAAGTTACTGATGCAGTGTGCACTATTTTAACATAAATCACCTAGACTAAATGCAGGCTAAAGAACCTTTATTCTACTATATTTTAACACTAAACTAAATGCAAATTAAGATGATGACTAAGACTAAAAGAAATCTAAGCTAACTAATGCAAATGACTAGATAGATTTGAACTATTAATAAACCAACTAATGAAAACTAATTTAAAGCTAATCTAACTTATAAATCTTATTCAAAACAGTTTAAATGAGAGATTTAAATAAACTATAAGAGACTAAGTGGTCACAAACAGCACTAACTTGTGGTTAGTGCTGTTGTCCTAAACACCCCTTTAAAAGTTTTAAAATCCATTTAAGCTTTTGAAAATGAAATTTAGTGAATTAAGCTTAGATACAAGATGACAAAAAGATTATAACAACCTTAATAAGCATAACACTATAATCAAATAAGCTAGAAACAATAAGCTACAAGCTAAGCTAATATTTTTATTTGATTTTTATAGATTTTTAGGACAAGTTATGAAAAACTAAGATCTATGCTATAAAAGCTAAAAACAGATAGTCAAACAAGAGTAATAAGCATAATGAAACAAAATTAAGCACAAATAAGCTAGAGTTAAGCATAAAATAAGCAAATCTAAATTATTAAACTAAGATACTTGAAAATTAAAGGAAACTTACAAAAGCCTTAGCTAAACAAAGGCAATGGTGCTCAAAAGAGCTTTCAACAACTCTAGCTTATCACAAGGATAAGCTAGTAAGGTCCCATAAGCTCTTCCATTATAAGCTTATCATCCAAAAGCTCAAAATCCATAAGCAAAGGTATTAAAACTGATCTCATTGGTTTAAGTATATTAAGAGCTTATTAATAGCTCAATTTGAGCTTAGAGACTCAAAGAGCTTGTATGAGCTTATTAGGAGCTTTTGAAATAGTAACTGAAAACATTTGAAAATAATAAGAGCTTATGACAGATTGTATAAATGAACACTAAATTTCATTAAATTGAAAACTGATTACAAGATTTTAAATCTGAATTAAAATAACTAAATTTGAAAATTACAAAAGCTAAAGTTTAAAAGCTAAAAATTGCATAAGCTAAATTTTAAAAGCTAAAAACTAGATATCGTGTGTGTGTGAATGTGAGGGCTATTTATAGTCTTCAGAGAAGCTTCTAGGTCTTGGAGGTTGTTAGATGCTCCCATAAATCCCTGCCCTTGAATCTTGCCAATCATTGGATCTCTATTCTTGGCCCTTGGATCACTTTGGTGAGCACACGGATTGCCAACGTGGCATTTCGTGTGTCAGAGCCATTGTGCTACTTTTTCAAGCCTTTTAGTGCAATAATCTTGATCTTGGTATGTTTCCTTCATTGTACGCGTGGTATTCCCTTTTGGGTATTGGCCAATGAGAGGGCTTATGTGACGTTTATCCCTGTCATGTTGTACTTAGCCACTTGAATTAGCTTGCCATGTTGTCAATTGAATTTTACCCTATGATTGTGACGTTGGGTAAACAGTTAAAGACGGGTAAATAGTAACAACTTCTTTTCCCGCGTTTTACTTTTACAAAAGGGGTGGGAGTTTGACTTTGCTTTGACCCGGGGTTATATGTTTAACTTTTGGGCTTATAAAGGGTTTTGGGCCACGGGGTGTGTCTTGGGCTTGGGTTATATAAAAGTTAACGAGTGTTAACTCTTTATAAGTTAAAGAGTTAACACCGTTAGGGTTTAGGGACCATTTTTGCAATTTAGTTTTCTTTGAGGGACTGATTCGGTATTTTTGGGTTTTGTCTTATTGTGTGTTGACTTTGGTTGACCAAGGGTTGACTTTTGTTGACCTTTGATAGCATTCTCCCGGCTTTTGCACACTCAATTCCTTTCCTGTGTCTGTGATTGTCCGGTTTTGACTGTTTTCTTGAGATTTTTGCAATATCCGTACCTATACAATCACAAAGACAAAACAAGCAATATTCAAGCATTTAAAGCATAATTTTGTCTTTTTAGGGCCATTTTTGATATAAAACAGATATGTGTTTTCATACATATCAGTACGGAAGGCGCTATTGGTCTCATCCGCTAGTTTAAAAGAACTGAATCAATGTTTTCCCATAGCAACTGTACCGAAGACTGCAAGGTGAAGTTTGCTACTGGTACTTTAACTGAAGAAGCTCTATCCTGGTAGAATTCTTTTGCCCAACCTACTAGGATAGAAGAAGCTTACAAGATTACCTGGGTTGAATTCAATAAGCTATTGATAAAGAAATACTATCCCCGAACTAAAGTCCAGAAGATGGAAGACGAATTTTACCATCTGACTGTGAAGGGGAATGATCTCAAGACATATGTGAGAAGATTCCAGGAATTGGCAACCTTGTGTCCCACTATGGTGCCAGATTCTGAGAAAATGATGGAAGTTTTCATCGGGGGATTGCCTCAAAGTATTGAAGGGAATGTTACCGCCTCTAAACCTCAAACTCTAGAGGAAGCCATTAACATAGCCTAGAGGCTAATGGATCAGGTAACAAAGCACACTTTGGTGCAAGTATCAAGTGATCACAAATGAAAGTTTGACGACATAAGAACTTTCAACAACAACAACTACCGTAACACCAACACCAACAACCGCTACAATAATCACCAACCACAATAGAACAGAAGACAGGAAACCTTTAGGGCTTATGCTGCCACCCCAACTGAAAAAATGGGTATACTAGAAACCGTCCCTTGTGTAAGAAATGCACTATGCATCATATAGGACCTTGTACTATCAAGTGTAATACTTGCAACAAGGTGGGCCATCTGACCAAGAACTGTAGAAACAAGGGGCCAGCCACTGGAAGTAATCTGCTACCAGTAACAGTTACTTGTCATGCCTGTGAAGAGAAAGGGCATTATGCAAATCAGTGCCGAAAGACCACCAACAATAATGCCCAGGGAAGAGCCTACATGCTGAGGGATAGGAATGCTCACCAAGACCCGAACGTAGTCACGGGTATGTTCCTTCTAAACCAACATCTAGCTAGAGTATTATTTGATTCTGGAGCCGATAAAAGCTTCGTATCCATATCTCTTGCCTCTATGCTAAATATTCCACCCATTACAATAGATACCTTTTACAATATCGAAATGGCTGACGGAAACCTAGTAAGCACAAACACCGTTATTCAGGGTTGCACCCTGACCTTGTTAAACCAACCTTTCGAAATTGATCTTATGCCAATCAAACTCGGTAGTTTCGACGTCGTCATTGGTATGGATTGGTTATCCAAGTATCATGCTAGAATTATCTGTGACGAGAAAGTCGCCTACGTTCCTATCAACGGTAAAACTTTGATCATCTGAGGTGACCGAAGTAAAACCCGACTAAATCTTATATCTTGTATAAAAACTGAAAGATATATATCCCGAGGTTATCAAGTTTTCATAACCCAAGTAATGGAGAAGAAGTCAGACAAGAAAAGACTATAAGATATCCCAGTAGTCAGAGAATTCCTAAAAGTTTTTCCTGAAGATCTACCCAGCCTTCCTCCTGTTCGTTAAATAGAATTTCAAATCTATTTGATTCCAGGAGCGGCACCAGTAGCCCGAGCACCTTATAGATTAGCTCCTTCAGAAATGCAGGAACTATCTGATCCACTACAAGAGTTAGCAGACCGAGTGTTCTTTATCCGACCGTAGTACTTTTCGCCCTGGAGCTCACTGCCTTATTTGTTAAAAAGAAAGATGGATCTTTCAGAATGTGTATTGATTACCGGGTGTTGAATAAACTCACTGTAAAGAATCATTATCTATTACCCAAAATTATTGATTTATTCGACCAACTTCAAGGTTCGAGTGTCTACTCGAAGATTGACTTAAGATCAGGCTATCATCAACTGAGAGTTAGGGATGAAGATATTCCTAAAACCGCTTTCAGAACAAGATATGGACACTACAAATTTCAAGCAATGCCATTTGGTTTAACTAACGCACCTGCTATATTCATGGACCTTATGAACCGTGTGTGTAAACCATACTTGGATAAATTTGTAATAGTGTTCATCGATGATATTCTTATCTACTCCCGTAACAAAGAAGAACCACGTATTCACCAAAATAATCTTGGAATTAACCAGAAAGGAAAATTGTATCCAAGTTTCTACAAATTGTTATTTCCTGGATCAGTATTGTGCAATTTCCTTTCTCGGCACGTGATAACAGTCAATGAATTCATGTTGACCCCGCCAAATTGAAGCAGTTAGATTGTCAATCTCCTAACCGACACCTACAGAAGTACGCCAATTCTTAGGACTCGCCTGCTACTATCGGAGATTTATCAAAGATTTTTTAAAGATCGCAAAGTCCTTGACTGAATTAACCCAGAAAAACAAAAAGTATATCTAGGGAGAAGACTAAGAGTCAGCTTTCCAATTGCTAAAATAGAAACTTTGTGAAGCTCCAATCTTAGCATTACTAGAAGAAAACGATGACTTTGTCGTTTACTGTGATGCATCCCATCAAGGCATGGGAGTAGTGTTAATGCAAAGAGAAAAAGTTATTGCATATGCATCCTGACAACTCAAGCCTAATGAAGAGAACTATACCACACATGATCTTGAATTAGGAGCAATAGTGTTTGCTCTTAAAATTTGGAGACACTATCTGTATGGCACAAAGTGTACTGTGTTCACTGATCATAAAAGTCTTCAACATATTCTTGATCAAAAAGAGTTGAACATGAGACAACGTCGTTGGTTAGAATTGCTTGCAGATTATGATTATGAGATTCGCTACCATCCTAGAAAGGCAAATGTTGTAGTAGATGCCTTAAGCTGGAAGGAACAAATCAAACCACTCCGAGTTAGATCATTAGTTATGACCCTTCACCTAAAATTACCATCACAAATCCTCAAAGTACAAATCAAGGTGATCAAAGAAGAGAACATCAAAGCTGAGAACCTATAAGGAATGGACAAAGCATTTGAAGTACGTCCTGATGGAACTCGTTGTATCAAAAATAGAAGCTAGTTACCACTCTTTAGTAATTTGAGGGACTTAATCATGCATGAATCTCATAAATCAAAGTATTCCATTCACCCAGTTTCTGACAAAGACTGTATCAGGAAATCCTAAAGAAACCAATTGGTGGCCTAACATTAAGGGCAATCCTTCGCTGAATATGTTGAAAAGTTTAACAATGCTCTAGGAGTTAAAGCTGAAATGTTTGAATCCCATCCCCGGCTTACTGGTACAACAAAGATTCCTTTGTGGAGTAGGAGAGAATAACAATGGATTTCATCATAAAACTACCTAAAACCTCAAATGGACATTACACAATCCTGGGTCATAGTCCGAATCACCTTTACCAAATCCCCGCACAATTCATCCCCACCCCAGAGACAGATAGTATGGAAACCCTTACAAGGTTATACATCAAAGAAATAGTCTCCCGGCATGGCGTGCTAATATTTATCATCTCGAATCGTGACAGTCATTTCACATCCAGATTCTGGCAATCATTACAAAGTGCTTTGGGTACTCAATTAGACATGAGTACGGCATATCATCCCGAAACTGATGGACAAAGTGAAAGAACCATCTAAACACTCAAGATATGCTTCCGAGCCTGTGTTATAGATTTGAAAAGGATGGAAAGACCACTTACCATTGGTAGAATTTTCTTACAATAACAGTTACCATGCCAGTATTAAGGCAGCACCATTTGAGGCACTTTATGGTCGAAAGTGTAGATCACCTGTCTGTTGGGCCGACGTTTGAGATGTTCAACTCACGGGACCAGAGATAATCCAGGAAACCACCGAAAAGATAATACAAATCCGACAACAGCTTGCAGCAGTAAAGAGACCGGCAGAGAGTTGTGCATATAAGACGGAAGCCATTATGAATTCAAGTTGGAGATCGTGTTTATGTTAAAATAACACCTTAAAAAGGGGTCATTTCATTTTGGAAAGCAAGAAAGCTTGAACCCTTGTACATTAGACCATCAAATCCTTGAACGGATTGCCCTTCATATAAACTAGAGCTTCCTGAAGAGCTTAGTAGTGTCCACAGTACTTTTCACGTTTCTAATCTAAAGAAATGCCTATCTGACGAATCCCTTGTCATTCTAATAAAAGAACTTCCGCTTAATGATAAGCTCAACTTTGGGGAAGTAACAATAGAAATTATGGATCGAGAAGTCAAGCAACGAAACAGAGTCCGTTATCCTTATAGGTAAAGTAATTGGAACCTAAAGAGGACCTGAATTTACGTGTGGAACGTGAAGATCAAAATCGTGCTAAAAGTATCCACGATTCTATTTCCAAAACACCACTCCACATGCCAACTAAATCTCGGACGAGATTTCTTTTAAGGAGGGAGGACAATAACAACCTACAATTTCATCAATATAATTAAATCCATCATAAATTGATGCATTTCCAGCCATGAATACCTACTTATTAAATAATGTACAACTACTCGAAGGAAAATTTTGCTTTATTTTCATGTCAACTATGTAACGTACTTACATAGCAAACTAGAACGAGCTCATGCAACAATTAATGCCAAACTATATCTATGTTTATATCAAGTAAACATCCTAATATGTTAAGTCTATGTTCTAATATGATTTTTACCAAATACGTTATCCGCTAACATCCCTTTACAACTTTATTGCAAAACAAACAAGATACTTCACTTATTCCAAAAACCTTAGTTTCATGTTGAAATAAGTGTACAATGTCTAATAAATGTTACGAGTTACTTTTGAATATCTTTTCACCTCCTAACCCTAGTACAACGTCATTTGAGCACAAGGTACAAATCGATAATCATGAATTTAAAATCATGATATTTCTTCCTTCAAGTTTCTCTAGTTCCGTATAAACGCTTTAGCACCAATACAAGCATCCCAAATCACCACATTTAACACCTAATTACCCTAATCCTAAACTTAATTCATCCCTAAAACCCTAGTTCCCTAAACCTAAACCTCTAATTTGAAAATTCTAAAACAATCTTAAACCTAGATCTAAACTAAACTAACCTAAACTAATGCACCCTAGCACCACCATGACCATCACGCACCAACAGCAACCACCCTACCACCTCCATCACCACTCCACGTCACCACCCTCATCAACAAGCAAACACCCTTATCATCACCTCCTTATGTAACCGCACCCTCCCACAACACTCCACATCTCTTAGCTACTTCCTAGCTCATCATACTCATCCTAGCTACACCCTTGGTCACTAGTCTTCCTCATACTTGGCCACACAACCAAGAAAACTTGGTCTCCACTCCTTTCGTACAATATATATAGCAAAACCAAACACACACAAAAATCTCATCTTCTAAACTCAATACCACCTCAAAGTTGTGTTCTAGCCAATCCAAGGAAGAGAAGAAAGGTCTTAGATCAGTTTAGAAGCCAAGGTTAAGAGTTCTTGAAGTTGTCTTGATCCATTCTAAGTGTTCGAACCAAAACCACTAGTTTTGACCTATTATCAAGTCGTGTAAGTCTCTTATTTGTTCTATAAGCTCGTGTTGTATTCTAGATCATTAGTAAGTTTTCTTAGATCATATGTAAGCCTCTTGTTAAAAGCCTTGAACCACAAACCATACGGTTTGGTTTTCCTAAACCAAACGCACCCTAAAACCCTAATAAGCTCTTTTTGTGTACTTATCAAGCTAAAAGCTATAAGCTGGTCTTATAAGCTATTTAAATAAGCTCATTTTTCACTTTTATAAACTTAAAAACTAATCTTAAAACCTTAAACCCATCGGGTTATTTTTTTTAAACCAAATGAACCCGTTTTGGATTTTTAAGCCAACAAACTCTTTCTATACACTATAAGATCGTAAAAGTTACTTATTTTAGCTTATTCTAAAAAGCCAAAAGCTGCAAAACTCTTTTGGATTCCAAAAATACACTTTGCGTGGTTTTTGGACTAGTTATGAAACGATTTCCATGTATAGGGGCATATATCGTAACTTTATGAAATTATATAAGTTTTGTGCCCAAAATGTTATTATTCCAAAGTTATAACTATGAGGGGCTGTTTTGCAAAGTTTTAAAGTTAAAGGTTTAAATTATATATACTTTATATATAAAGGACTAACTTTGAAATATATAAAACCAAGATATATATATTCATTTTGCATTCTATAAGGTATAAAAATGTATATTTTTATAATAAATTAAAAAAATATATTTTAAATAATTATAAGACCTCCGATTTATTAAAACCCGACACATTTGTCATTATCATTCGTCGATCGAAACACTATAAAAATATATTTATAAATATAACATAATTTTTATCATCGTCTAAGTTTTTGAAGAACTTAAAATGATAAAAATCTATCATTTAATCTATAACGGATCCGTTTACTAGGGAGTTACATGTGAAGGGTTTCATTTGGTTATACGTTTTGACGAGTTTAACTGGATTTATGATTTAAAGTGTCCTGGCTTCCTTATACGTTTTACTACAAGACCTCTGGATATGGAAAGCCTGAACAAGCAAAGGCATCAATTACCTTCAGGACCAAAAGTGGGTACCCGAATATTCTAAAGGCTTAGAATTCTCACAATTTAGTGGACTAGGTTATGCTAGCTATAGTGTTGATCCGGTTAGATTTGCCTTATTAAGAACATTTTTTTTAATTTTTGAAAGCATATATATTAAGATTTTTCATAGAAAATTAGTTGGAAAAATTTTAGCAGGGCAAACATAGAGGGATATGATTAGCGATTAATTTTTTCTATGTGGCTCCCTTCCACACTTAAGTTGAACATTGCCCTCAATGTGATAACTGATAGGTACTTCCCGGGGCATATAGATGTATAGCTGTGAGAGAGCTATTCTTGAGCAAACTTCATAATTTTCCATATCTTTAAGCTAAAGTACCTGCATAAAAGTAAACAAACAAAAACACAAAAAAATAAAAATAATTTTTGTTTTTTTTTAGAAAATAAATAAAGGATATTAGTAGAAGAGAGTCTATAAAAGAGAGTCTTTAGCTAGACTCCCGAGAAGCGCTTAATTTAAGAGAGTCTTTAGCTAGACTCGTATTTCGAGAGTCATTCTTTTGGGAAAAAGGGAGTTACTGCTTCCCTTGGGTCATTATCTTCTTCATGATATAGTTTAAGTCGATGGCCATTGACTATGAATGTCTTTCCATCTTTTCCATAAAGTTTAACATATCCAGATGGGTATTGATATTTTACTACATAAGGTCCTAACCATCGAGATCTGAGTTTCGGTTGTTTAAATTTGCACTTTGAGTGAAATAGCAAAACTTTGTTTCCTTGTTTGAATTCTTTTCTCATTCTAAATTTTTTGTTATGCCTGACTTTGGTTCTTGCCTTGTATAGACGAGAGTTTTCATAAGCTTGATGTCTAAGTTCGTCTAACTCGTGTAACTGAAACATTCTTTTTTCACCTGCAACATGAAATCCTCGGTTGCAATCTTTCGAGCCCAGTATGCACGGTTTCAATTTTCAAATGTAAGTGCTGTTCTTTCCCATATATAAGTTTGTAGGTTGATCCCGGTAGGTGTTTTGTAGGCAGTGAAAGCCCACAGAGCGTCATTCAAGTTTTCTTACCAAATAGAGGCCAGATTATCTTTAATAGTTTTTTTAAAAAATCTTTTAAGAGTTATGTTCGTGTTTTAAACTTGACCACTAGTTTAAGGGTGATATGATATAGAGAAACGGTGGTTAACTCCATATCTCTTCATTGTCTTTTCCATTATTTTGTTATAGAAGTGAGTACCTTGATTGCTGATTAAAGCTTTGGGCATTTTGAACGGAAAAATAGTTTCTTTAGGAAGGTTATAACTACTGGGGCATCATTGGATGGTAAAGCTTGAGCTTCGGCCCATTTAGATACGTAATTTACAGCGACTAGAATGTATCTAAACTAATATGATTTCGGGAATGGCCCCATAAAGTCGATACCCCATATGTTAAAATTTTCATATACTTGGATGTTATTCAAGGGCATCTCATCACGTTTAGATATATTTCCCTTTTTTTGGCATGCTTCACATAAGCGAACTAGAGTATGAGCTTCTTTAATGATTGTCGGCTAGTAAAATCCTAAATCAAGGACTTTTTTAGCAGTTATGTTGGGTCCATAATGTCCACCGGTTGGTCCGTGGTGACATTGATCTAAGATGGTTCGAGTTTCTGGTCCAGATATACAACGTCTGATCATACCGTCGGAACATACTTTGTAAAGGTAAGGTTCCTCCCAAAAGTAGTGTTTGAGGTCAGAGAAGAATTTATTCTTTTGATGATATGTCATTCCTTTTGGTATAATATTACCAACCAGGTAGTTTGCAAAGTCTGCGAACCAAGGTTCATTTTTGGTGTTGATTTCCATAAGAGTTTCTCTAGGAAAGTTATCATCGACTTCACTATCATCGATTGTTTCATTATTTTCAATCTTGGATAAATGATCGGCTGCATCATTTTCTGTTCCCTTTCTATATTTGATTTCTATGTCAAATTCTTGCAGGAGCAGAATCCATCGAATAAGGCGTGGTTTAGCATCTTGTTTCTTGAATAAGTGCCTTAGAGGTGAATGATCGGTGTGAACAATAGTTTTTGAGAGAATAAGATAGGATCTGAATTTGTCAAATGTCAAAACTACAGCCATAAGTTCTTTTTCTGTTACGATGTATTTTTGTTGAGCGAGATTAAGGGTTTTGCTTGCAAAATAGATCAGGTGAAAGGTTTTACCATCTTTTTGACCTAAGACGGCTCCTACAGCGAAATCACTTGCATCACACATAAGTTCAAATGGAAGATTCCAGTTTGGGCTTATGATCACAGGAGCATATGTGAGTTTCTCTTTCAATAATTCAAATTCTTTTTGACATTCATCATCGAATTCAAATGGAGTATCTTTTTTAAGCAGTTTAGTTAGAGGTCGAGCAATTTTTGAGAAATCTTTAATGAATCGTCGATAAAAACCGGCATGTCCGAGAAAGATTCTAATACATTTAATATTAGTAGGGGGTGGAAGTTTTGAGATTACATTAATCTTTGCTTTGTCGATTTAACACCCCCAAATTTACACGCAGCGGAAACAACAATTTGGGTGTTAAATAATAGTACAATAGTCATAAGAGATAAAGAACGGCTCAATGAAACGTTTTAAAACAACCAACCATTCCATTTCATATTTATCAGAGTTCAAAAGCGTAGTCCCAAAAGATCATCACCAAAGATAAAATAAGTTTGATTTAACTAAACTAAAACAAGTTTTCAATGAGGAATGAGTTTTTAAATGATGGACAAAAGTTTAGCGCAATTCCTCCTCATCAGTGCCTCCAAGCCTTCGTACTTCAATTACCTGAGATGAAACATGCTAAAAAGTCAACACGAGGTTGATTGAATTCATTGGTTTGATAATTGATAAATAGTAGAAAGAGAGTTGAACACAAGCATAAAAATAATCATATATAGACTTGTTGATCAGACAAGCTAATAAACAACAGTTGCATTGAGCTCGCGACACCGATCCCATTGACGAAATCCATAATCAATTAATAATATAATGAATGCCCCCAGGCTAGGTATTTTCGTCAGATACCTACTTACATCTCCATACAATATGTCCGTACATTGGGAGTGCTCACTTTCCCGGATACAAACTTCCCAAAAACCGAACCGGGTTGTCAAGCCCATAGCGCTATTAATTGTATGAGCGGCTACCCATCATAGGTAGTTGACGGCTCACGATTGGGGTCTTATGACGAAAGCTACTCAAGCAACAACATATATTCACATACGGGTCCAAGCATACAAGAAGAAAACTACTTGCGTTCGTTTTATAAAAACTAGCATGCATCTCCCTCGCGGGGTTTTATAAATACAGTTTAAAAGTTGAAAAGCGAGGCTATAAACTCACTTGATAATGCCGGAAGAAAGATAGATCGGCGATAAACGAACTTGGTCGTCGGCACGAAAATCACTCGGAACCTATACAACATGTATGGGTTTTAGGTTTCTATGTCGGTCAAAATTAATAATGACGACAAAAATAGACAGTATGTATATGTAGGTATGATGATCAAGTTATAATTGGGTAAGTTAATTCACACTTAAGTTTTCTAAGTAAAAAGTATGTCACTTTTACTAGTTTTATTAATTGCTAGATTTTACTAGTTTTAACCTAATTGGTCCAAAAAGCCCAATAGGCCCAATTATAAGCCCATTAAGTAATTTGGTCTATTTTAATGGTCCATGACCAGGCCTTAGTCCAAATATTAAGCCCAAGTGGGTTGGGCCCAATGCTAAGCCCAATAGGTCTTATAGTTATAATTTGTGTATTTGGGTCTAGTGGCCCATTTAAGTCTTATGGCTTATTTTAAGTTTATGGGTATAACTTGTATAAATCATTCGGGTTTTCGAGGTTAATATAAGTTTAAGGTCAGTAGGTTCA
>BQNB010092457.1:0-26612 GCA_026074375.1 Tanacetum coccineum | reverse complement strand
CATGAGTTGTAATTATTGTTTTCATTTTTTTGTTTTGGTAATTATTGGTTTAAAAATTTTGTATATTATACAAAGATTTTTTTAAGCATAGTAGCAATGTTTATCAATTATTTTATAGTTTTTGAATATCAACCATGTAGATACCTCCTCACCTGCTCGATTTCGTAGAAAGGTGCTAAGTGGCTGTCAAAGTACTATTTCTTATTATTTGTTTCAAGAAACTTGGAATTTAATGTATAATCAAGTGATGTACAAAGTATCATTTTTTACATGAAATGAAATGAACCAAGTCAAGATGCTTGTTAGTGATCGATAGACCCTTAATAGAATGTATAACATGTATAGAACTTAATAGATTAACATGGTGAATGAATTGTATATGTTTGCCTGTGAATCTTGGCATTCTTTATACATAAATTACACAAGTTTGATTACAAATCTAACTCTGAAACTGAACTGAATCTCGAATTTTTTTGCAACTTCAAGAGGCTTTTGTACTTCATATCCACAAAATTGTTTACTGTAAATCTTTGAATACCATATTTAGAGAGTTCACATGCCCATAATATGCAACAGGAACCTTAATCTGAACCTGCTTGTGAAACATTGACATGGCTTTTGCTCCAAATCGACAAGTGTGAGCAATCAAAATGGACTTCCATGTCGTGCTTTTGTAACTTTCTGGTGAAAACTTTGATCTTTCAACAATAATTCTACTTCTTGACTTTATAGTTGGTGATCCATTTTCTTCATTGATCACATTTTTAGGGGATTCGTCTTTCATCATACATGAATCATCTATTTCATTGGCAGTATAATTGTCATTACTTTTAGTATAACTTTCATCGTCATGCTCATCAACATGATCCATAATCCGCTTAGCTTCATTAGTAACACCAATGCCATGCTATGCTTCTGTAACAAGCTCAACAGTGTCTTTTGTTGAAACAATCATTTTCTCTTCCATGACTTGCAGTAACTGCTTAGCTTTCCATGGTTGTTTTGCTTCACCGTAACCCTGGATTAAAGTTTTAAATGTTTTTAAATTTGGTGAAATGCCTATTTTTCCCATTTGATCGATAACCCTCGTAGCATAGTCCATCATTCCTACACTGCACCATCCACTAATGATATGTAACATACCCATTTTTACATATAGCAGCGGAAGCTAATCTGGGGTATTACTTCATGGATACAACAATCATAATCATAGAAAACGACTCAAAAGAGACGTTGTTCAAAAGATACGTTATCATTCATTTAAAATCAGAGTTTTACAAAGGCAGGTCCTAAAATCTAGTTACATACAATGTGAATGATAACAAGTTTTAGCCATCTTCAAGTCCATGCCACTCCGTGCCATAAGTTGTTCAATTACCTGAGATAAACATGCTAAAAAGTCAACACAATGGTTGAGTGAAATTCATAGGTTTGAAATGTAATAGTTGAATACAAGTTATCATAATGGAAATATTGGTATTGCAGGGATAATTATCATGGAGAACATTATTATCCTGGAGAACAGTATTATCATGGAGAACAGTATTATCACCCTAAACTCATGAATCACATAAAGAGATATTAAAGAGATATTGGGAGATACTACCCAAAGAGGTATTTGAAGAGATATTGGGAGATACTACCCAAAGAGACATTAAAGGAAATATTTGGGAGATAAATACCAAAGAGATATTTAAAGAGTATTGGGATATATTACCCAAATCGATATTAAGAGATATTGGGGGATACTACTCCAAATAGATATTAAAAATGATATTGGGAGATATAACCCAAATAGATATTTTCATTGTATTAGGCATTATAGATCAGGATAATATAGTTACGTAAAAACACTTGCATTCATTGGTTTATAGCAGGTATCTAGTGGTTTACTAAGTATGGCGAGGTTATGAACTCACTAAGTCTTTGAAAAGTAATCACATTGTTATAAGATAAACGAGTATATAAAAGAGTTTGTAAACAAGCATGTATCCCCCTCGCGGGTTTATAAAGCATTAAAGATATTGAAAAGCGAGCCTATGAACTCACCTTAATAGGTAGTTGTAATAAATATTCCAAAATGAAAGCTGACGACTTTATCACAATCTCAACAGGGAAGGTTGATATAAAAAAATGATAGTAAACCCCCACGCCCCCAACGTCACGCCCACACCTGACCTAAAGTTTATGCGCAAGTCTTAGGTAGATTGTGTGTGTGCTCGGAACTTGGTTCAGACGCAGCTCTATATATTGTGAGTTGATTGGCAAAGTTTGGAAATTATTGAATAACCGTTCGGGCCTATCATAATTTTGAAGTAGTTCAGTAAACGTTTGAGGAGCTGCCGAACTTTAAATCGTAAACCCAACCAACTCAAGTACAGAACGTTAATACCTCAGATAAAATCCCTTATATATGAAGCTCCCTAGTATGTGATACGATTATTCGATTTGTAAGCGTTTTGATCAATATTTGGAAATGGATATACGAACGAGAAGCGTTAATTAAGTTATGTCTTGTTCCGGTTTGTAAAACCTGTTTTATATATTTTGAAACGCGCGCGCGCATTAATAAGGGTCCGCTAAAAGTAAACATTTTGAAAAAGTATAAAAAACATGTTTTAAAACCTTACAAGACATAAATTTAATTAACGCTTTCTCATGTGCTTATCATTTCCAATTATTGATCCAAAACGCTTTTAAAATCGACTTATATCGTATCACAATACTGGGTGCTTCATATTAAGGGATTTTAATCTTGGGTATTACGTTACCTTATCTGGACTTGACGTTGTTGGGTTTACGATTTTTTTTTTTAATGCCCTTGCTCCTCAAACGTTTACTGATCGACATTATAAATTATGATGGCCCTCGAAGGTGATACAATTATTCAAACTTTCCAATCAAAACCTCATAACTAATATCTAGACTATTGATCAAAGTTTAGAGTAATCTACCTAAGACTTGATATTTACTCAGGTTGCGTTGTTAAGTGAGTGGCTGTTCTACTATCATTTTCTATATTCAACCTTCCTGTTAAGATTGTTGAGAACGGTCGTCTGCTTTCATTTTGGAATATTTATTACAACTACATATTCAGGTGAAGTTCATAACCTCGCCTTTACTTATTTACATGTTTTATAAACCCGCGAGGGGGATACATGCTTGTTACAAACTCTTTTATATACTCGTTTATCTTATAAAACAACATTGTGAATAAATTTAAAGACTTAATGTGTATCTTTTAACTCTACATACTTTTTAGAAAACCGTGATACCTGCTATTAAAACCTATGCATGCAAGTGTTTTCTACTCATAGTTTGGTTATCACTGATATATTATTGCATAAGTACATTGAAAAATATATTTGGGTATGATCTCCCTATATCTTTTTAATATCTATTTGGGTAGTATCTCCCATTATCTCTTTAAATATTATATGGGGTAATATCTCCCAATATCTCTTTAATTTCTCATTTGGGTTAGTATCTCCCAATTATTTATTTAACGTCTTTTGGGTGAGTATCTCCCAATCCTTTCTATATACTATTTGGTAATATCTCCCAATATACATTTTAATATCTGCTTATGTGATTCATGAGGTTATAAGGGTTAGATTAATGTTCTACCATGATTTATACTGATCTCCATGATTATATGTTTCTCCATGATAAATTATCCCTGCAATACAATATTCTCCAGTTTGATAACTTATATTTTCAAACTCATTAACATATCTAAACCTATGAATTTCACTCAAACCATATGTTGATTTTTTGCAGTTTATCTCTGGTAATTGAACAACTTATGGCAAGGAGTTGGCATGGATTTGAAGATGGCTAAAAACTGGTTATCTTTCACATTGTATGTATCTAGATTTTTAGACCTCCCTTTGAAAACTTGATTATTTTAACATGAATCAATGATAAAGTATCTTTTGAACAACGTCTCTCTTTGAGTAGTTTTTATAGATTCATGAATTTGTACTTATGAAGTAATACCCAGATTGCTTTCCGCTGCTATATTGTAAATATGGGGGTGTTACAAGACAGCAAAAGCATTTCGCTTTGATTTACCTTAACAATATTTACAATCGCTTTTATATCAAAGTTTCCATTTTAGAAAGCTCTGTCGAAAGTAAGGATAATATATTCCATACTTAGCATTTCACCTTTAGTTTAATTTACATTACGAACTCTTTGCTTGTTACAAACTATATTCAAAAGTATAAGCAAGTTTGACTTTCAAAAGTCAAACTTGGTAGTTGACTTTTTCACCCAAAAATAACTCAAACTTGACTTGGCCGTAAAATCTTCGTTTTTAGGAGTTACAAGGCCTACCTTATATCAAAAACGGACCTACTAGAATACATTTCTTTTTTATCATATTCAAAAAGCCTGGGTCCCTAATTTAGATTTCCAAAATTGTCTTGACACGCTTTATGAGTCAAATCAAACTTTACTGGTCAACAAAAGTCAACACAAAGTCCATCTATAAAACATTTTTATAACAAAATCTAACGACTTAATCATGTTTTATAGCCTTAAAAACATGTACTAAAACCATCAAACATATGTTTATACTTGCAACACTTTCAAACCTATTTTGCACTTGAATCAACTAGCTACCAATTACATATATGCAATTATCATCTAATTAATCAAGGTTAAACATGTAATTAGAAGCAACTCTCAAACTAGAACAAAGATCAAACTATGGTTTCCCCCTTTTGACTCCCAAATCAGGCACAAACCAAAAGACTAAAAACCTAAAGTTTTCTAATCCAAACCACTTCAAAATAACACTAATCTATCACCCCTAAACACTTTCTTATACACCAAATCAATAGAGATTGACTAAAAACCTAACTTCTTAAATACTCATTGCATGTGAGGTTTCTTTAGTGGGATTTGTAGAGGATTAAACAAGGATTAAAATGGTATAATCGGATTTAAATGCATGTAAGTAATAAATTTTTGATGGCAAGATTATGTGTGTGTGTGTATTTCGAACGGACAAGGGAGGGAAGAAACAAGAGAAGTGAAAATTTGTAAAAGAATGAAATGAGTGTATGTAACTAACTATTTTATAAGAAAGATCCTTAAATTATTATTTGGCAAAACTTTCAACACCCCCTCCCACTTTCAATAAGTACTTGAAAGTTTAGTTAAAAAAAGCATTTCTTTTATAAGTAGTAAATTCGACCAACATATCGGGTATCATCAGTTTGATAAATATTTTAAATCCGTTCCCACTGAAATACTAGTTAAAACCTGTATAAACGTTAAACATCGTTAAACTCGACCCTTTAACATGGTTTTTCAAAAACTCAGGGAAAACGACAAAAAATCTACAAAATTAACTATATTTACGCTCTCGGAGCAATAATATATATTTTCTGACTTTCTTAAGATGACTAAAAAAACAAATGATATCTAAATCACGGATTGTAATCACCAATAAATGGGAACTCTAATTCCAACCACTTATTGCATAACATCTTTAATTACTTTACGTAATTAAAAATAACTATCTTAGAGCTAGGGATATAAACATGTCTTGAAACTTGGGTTTGTTACATTCCTCACACTTTAGGGAGTGATAGTCCCGGCAAATAAGCTGGGTCTCATGACACTTCTATCCTCTTTGTCCTTACTTGTTAAGAGATGAGGGTTACTTTTCATTATCTGATCCTCACGTTCCCTAGTAAATTTTGGAGCCTCTTTGCGAATTACAAAAGTACTGTAACTATAGGTATCCGACTTCGCTTAAGTAGCTACCTCTTTATCAACAATCTCTACTGGTTCCTCAATCATATGAAACTTATCATCAAGTTGAATTTCTTCCATTGGAACTATAACATCACCTTCCGCTAAACACTTCTTAAGATTCGAAACATGAAAAGTACTATGAATTCCCTTCAATTCTTCAGGCAAACTTAAAGTATGTAAGCTACATGGGACGCTACTCTAGCTACAATTTAAATGGCCCCAATCGTAACATGCGATAACTTAACTTCTGCGACCTTTCCGAAAATGCCACAGCGCCCTTCCTGGCAGATACCCCTTGAGCAATACCATATCCACCAACTTCAATTTACTATGGCTTAAGTCTTCTATCCGTTTAACTCATTTTGGCGAATTACGCAGAGTTAACAAACGTTTCTTATTTGGACAATCTTCTTAGTCATATAGTGGATCAATCTCTGGACTTGTTAGTTAGCTATCCCCTACCTCACTCCAACATACTGGTGATCTACATCTTTCTTCCGTACAAACGTTTCATATGGTGCAACCTTATTACGTGCGTGAAACTATTGTTATATGAGAACATCGACAAGTGGCATATGGCCGATCCCCAACTATTCCAAAGTCATTCAACAGGCACGCAAACATATCTTCCAGGTTTGTCATTGTCCTTTCACTTTGACCATCCGTCTTTACGAGGGCGGTTAAGCAGGTACTCATATCCAAATTAGTTACCCAACGCCTTCTGAAGCCACGATCTCTAGAAATTTTGAAGTAAATTGGCTTATCTTAGATCCGAAATGATTCAAAAAACAGGTTTCTACACCATGCCTACACAACTATTTCCTCAAGTTACAGTGCGTGAGTTTTCTCACATACTATTCAGTTTTCTTCATAGGCAGAAAAATGAGCTGATTTGGTCAGTTGGCGACAATACCCAATAGTAATATACCCACACGACGTTTTCAGCAGTCTGCTCACAAAATTCCTTAGTAGATCTTTTCCCATTCCAAAACAGGGGAATCTCAGGTTGTTGACTGCAACCCGGTCGGTTTCTGAGGCTCAGCCTTATCATTGCGCACAAGTCATTCACTACTATCATTAGTGGTAATATCCGCTTGTATATTCGGCCACCAATACACAATCTTCAATCTTGTTACATTTATCGATCCCGGATGCGATAGAATTCTTGGACTTATTCGACTAATGCATAACACAAATCTCCTAATCCACCGTATAGCGGACCCCAATACTCGATTCCCAATATACACTACATGTTCTATCAGGGGAAAAATTCAATTATCAGCGTAAATTCTTTCTCCCTATATTTTTTGAGTTTAATTGATTTCTGTTATGGGCTTATCTCTCCCGCCAGATGCTGGTTGCTGAATGAGGGTTTGATGGAGGTGTATACTGGCAATGCTGCTTAGAGAGTCTATAGATTATGAGGGGAAAGGAAGGAGACAGTAGGTTGGATGGATGAAATAATATGGGGGCGGTGACTTCTCCCCCTCCTGCCCCGCCCCCCCACCCCCCTCCCCCCCCCCTCCCCCCGGCCGCCCCCCCCCCCCCCCCCCCCTACCCGCTTTGGAGGGTGTGGTGGGTTATGTTGGTTTTGTGTGGTATGATACCGATTTCTCAATCATGAATTCAGCTCAACAACTCAATCCACCTTCGTTTGTCTCAAGTTCAACTCTTCTGATTCAGAATATACTGTAGGCTCTTATGATCGGTGTGAAACACACCACACTTCGTCCCAACAAAGAATGTCTTTTTAATATAAGAGCAAATACAACGGGCTCTTAAAACTCCAAATCGTGAGTAGTGTATTCTCTTCATGGACCTTCAAATGTCTAGAAGCATATGCTATCACTTTCTCTCTTTGTATCAACATGGCTCCATAACCTTTAAGAGATGCATCACAATACACCATGAAATCTTCCGTTCCTTCGGGCAATGCTAAGATCGGTGCACTACACAACTTTGCTATCAACATTTTAAATCGCTTATTCATTCTTCTTTTCCCCACACATATTTCTTATTTTTCTGAGTCAACTTAGTCAGTGGCTTAGAAATCAAAGAAAACCCTTTAATAAACCTCTGATAATACCCAACCAATCCAAGAAATTGCCTCACCTCTGTTGGCGTCATTGGTGCAGCCCAACTCTTAATGGCTTCGATCTTGGCAGGATCAACATGAACACCACTATGATCAATCACATGACCTAGAAATTGTACTGAATCTAGCCAAAAATCACACTTCGAAAACTTGGCTTACAATCTCTCTTTCTTCAGCAAGCTCTAAAATTGTCTTTAATTGATTTCCAGGTCTTCTTCGTCCTTGGAATAAACCAAAATATCATCGATGAACACTATAATGAACTTATCAAGATATGGCTTGCATACTCGATTCATCAAGTCCATAAACACAACAGGTGCATTAGTCAATCCGAACGACATCACTTGGAACTCAAAGTGACCAACCGAAGTCTAATGTTGTAACGGAATGTCTTCCTCTTTACATGATAACTGGTGATATCCTGATCGGCATATCGGATCTTAGTATACACGCTCGAACCTTGCAAGCTGATTCATAATATCATCTAATTCTCAAAAGAGGATAACGATTCTTGACAGTCAACTTGTTCATACTCGCGATAATCTATACACATCCTAAAAGAATCCATTTTCTTTTCACAAACAAACAACAGTGCTCCCACGGTTGACGAACTCGAATGAATAAAATCATTTCTCCAACAGCTCTTGTAATTGTACCGACAACTCTTGAATCTCTGACGGTGCCAATCCTTACGGTGCTTAGCGCTAACAGGTGTGGGCCCATAGGTACTAGATCAATGCGAAACCTCTACTTGCCTCGGTGGTGGTAGTCTGGAAGCTCCTCAGGAAACACCTCAGGAAAAAGTCACAAATTACAGGCTACGTCCTCCATTCGTTTTCCTTTGATTTCTTTTCGTTACATGTGCCAAAAACAAATGACAACCTTGTTCGACGTACTTACGGGCCTTGATACACGAAATAATCTTCAATCGAGATCCACCTTTGTCACCTTCAACTATCAACATTTTATTCCCATACGGTATACGAACAACTTTCTCGCCACAAACGATAACAACATCGTGCTTCACAAGCCAATCCATACCGATGATGACGTCAAACGTACCAAGCTCATTCGGCATAAGATCGATTTCAAAAATATGGTTCACTAAACTCAACGTGCAACCTTTCAAAACAGTGTTCGTACTAACTACCCTTCCGTCAGCTAACTCTACTTCATAACTATCCTTTATTTTAATCGGTTTGATATCGAGCAATGAACTAAATCTAGTGTTTACAAAACTTCTATCAGAACCCGAATCAAATAAAACAGAAGCATATCAATTATTTAGCAGAAACGTACCAGTAACCACATTTGGACCCTTTGGCTTAGCATCCTTAATAGCGTAAGCTCGACCACGAACTTCTCCAACTTCTTCTTGCTTCACCTTCTTCGGATATCGGTTCCTAGTATGACCTTGCTCACCACAATCATAACAAGTCCAAATAGGATGAGCGTTAGCACCTATAGCAACACTCTTCTCCCTACAATACCTTGCCTTATGTCTAACCTTTCCACACTTGTGACATTTGATCGTACACTGACCAACATGGCGAGTAAAACAACGTTCACACAAAGGAAGCTTTCCATCAGTAGGAGCGGTAACCATGGCTCGCGCATTTCCTTGCTTTTGGTTATTCTGCAAAGTCTGACGAGAGTTATCCTTTTGATTGCCCTTACCACTACTATTTCCACCTTGAAGGTTTTCCCACTTTCGCTTCTTACCTTCCAAAATTCTTTCATTTCTAGCTTGCGACTTCTGCTCCATCAACTTATGAGCCATACGTACTGCTTCGTTCAAATCAGCAGGCTTAGACGATGTCACTTCACCCTTGATGTTATCCGTTAAACCTCGAATATAAGCATCAACCTTCACTCTTTCAGGCTCAACCATTCTCGGACACATCAATGCAAGCTCATTGAACCTCTGAGTATAAGCAACAATGTCATACTCCTTAACCTTCAAGTTCCACAACTCGTGCTCCATACGTTGTATCTCTTCTATCGGACAAAACTCAGCAGTCATCAGTTGCTTCATCTCAGTCCAAGGCATTTGGTTCACAGTCTCCAAACCCATAGTTGCAACTTTAGTTTTCCACCAAGTCAAAGCTGGTCCTTCCAATGTAGCAGCAGCAAACTTTACCTTCTTACCCTCGGCACATTCACTGATCTCGAAAACACTCTCAGTTTTCTCGAACCACCTTCGCAATTCAACAGCTCCTTCAACCCCACGAAAGGCAGCAGGATTGCACTTCATAAACCCAGCAAAAGTGCACTCACGAACAGCAGGTGCAGTGTCTCGACCTCTAACTGGCCCAGATCCACTAGCATCGTTCCTAACATTCGCTTGCCTTGCCCGCTCAGCAGCAATAGCGGCATCAACACTTTCCTTGATCATTCGGCGAATAGCAGCTTGAGTCATAGGTGCAGACTTTGGAGGCATGATTCTGTCACGTCACACAGAAAACAATCTGGTAAGCATTCATAACATGATATAATGACAAATCAACCACAACAACAGTCACACAACATCAAGTAGTAATCAAAAGATAGTCATTCATTTTTCATCACAAAGAGTTAATACATAGTTGCATTGTTTCATAAAATGATACAAATCGTTACAACCAATAGTACTAGTTCTACCAACTGAGGACTCAGTTTAGTGATTACACAACAAAAGAAACTACAATTGAAACTAAACTACTACACATCAGGAGGAAATCATTGCGGCTCTGTTAGCCCTAAAATATGGTGACTTATTTGGAATTACATTTATCATTTATAGTCCTGTCGGGTTAGTTTAGCTAGTAAAGCCCGAGACTATAAATACCCCCTTTCATACTTCCATGGAGGGGTGAAGCTCACCTTTGTAAAAGTGTAAGTGTGTGTTTTCTCTCTCAATCACACACCTCTTCCTATTTCATCTATTTTCTCTCTAATAAACATGGCTGATTATTTGTTTCATTTTATCCAACCTCCTAATCCAGTTTGTTGCTGTTTATACAAGTCATTTAAGTTTAACAATTGGCATCAGAGCTAACCAGGTGGTGTTAAGTATCATATGTTTGTTGTCTCGTGTTCACTGCTCAAATTTGGTCTGAAAAAAAAAGATCCAGGAAAGTGTTTTGGTTGTTGATACATACTTCTGTCCACATAACTGTTTACATCTGGTTTATTTCTGACTAATAATAGATTATGTAAGCTTATTTTCATGGGCTTATATTATAAAAAACCACAAAACAGTTGTGTATGTTATATGTTTCTAGTTTCATTATTGGTTTACAACTGTTGTGTTCGTGCTTAAAAGACACAGAAAAATAAGCTTAGTTTTTCTGGGTTTCTTCATGGCGGTTTAGACAAAAAGACAAAACCAGATCCGGTTTATTAAGGAAAAGTACGAAAGTGACAGTTGATGGCGGCGGGTTACCCACGGCTGGTTGCCCACGGCGGGTTGGTTAGCACATGTTTTGAAGACAATTTTTTAATGGTCATGTCTAACCAAACTGCCACCCAAATTTATACTTGGTGGCGGTTTGCTCACTTTTGGGTCACGGCGGTTTGCCAAAAGTGACAGCGGGTTGGTCAAAGGTTGGTGGCGGGTTGGCATATACACCAAGGCGAGTTGGTCACCATGGCGGGTTGTTCAGAGGTGACGGTTTGGTGCCATGACAGTTTGGTGGAACCACAACTCAACCCGAGTTAACTCGGTATTTACCGAGTTGACCCGGTCAACTCTAATGAGTCGAACAAACCAAACAACAATGAACAAAGAACAGTTTTGACTCAAATCCATATCATTCAATTACAACTACAACAACATCCACAACCGCAACATCATCAATCAAATCCACACTTCACCTAAAACCTTCGTCATAAATAACAACATCAACAAAACCAAACTAATCCCTTAACCCATCGTCACACATAATCGTATCTCATCTCCTCCATCTTTCACATGACTCGATAAACAACGAAACGATCTCAGGTTACTCTTTATTTATGTGCAAGCTTCGTTATCAAAGACAAAAACACAAGAGTATATCATCATAGATCTATTTGAAGCAAAAAATTCATGTGTTACAATATGACAAGACCCTAAAATAAGATCCATCACACGAAAATGAAACTCATCATTGATCTTTTTCGAGCACAGCTCTTTTCATATCCGACAGTAAAGAATAAATGATAACAAGAATGTTATATTCATTCCTTGTTTCGTCAGAAATTCAAAAGACAAGCAAACCGAAACCTACCTTAGACCTGATTGTTACAAGGCATGGAGCGGGGACTATCTCTGATTCTTCTTTCATGGGGGATCGTGTTCATTATGAGAGATGGATGAATGATTTTGGTTATTGATTATGCAACGTGCTCTTGAGAGTTGGAATAAGAAAAGTGGCTGATATAAGTTTTTATGGCTGTTCTTATGAAAAAAAGGGGCGTGGGATTTGGAGGAGAGGGTTTAGGGTTATCTGTGTTTTGATAAAAAGAAAAAAAGGGGGCGGTTGAAATGTGAGATGAGGGTTTGCGATATATGTATCCCTAATTCTTTACATGGGCCGGTTGATATAAAAAAATCTGTTGAGCTTGAAAAAAAAGGGGGGGCGGAGACATTCCAAAAACAACATGTGTTCTAGTTTAACGACCTTTAAAACAACAACACAATACTTAGCTAAAAAGTTCCTAAAGATATTCTCTTAAATGACAATATAGTGAGTTCGGAATTACAACTGACAAGTGATTACGATGTCGGATTGGTATCCTTATTTTGCAAGTGTCGTTGGATTTCCAACGGGTCTATTATTTCATCCATCGTGACTTTCTTCTATTTTCTATCGTTTGATGGACTTGCTTGGAAACGTACCAATTATGATTAAGACGTAAATTATCTAGTTTCCAGAAGTAGGGGTGATGGATGAAGACCTGGAATACTATCAGTCCTAAAGTGTAACATTTCTCATTTCAGGATAGTTACAACTTTAATAATTCATTATTTATTTTTTAGAGTTTTACGCGTTCGTTTTTAATTATTATCTTATAGTTAAATCGCGTAAACTAAAAATCATATGATCAATCGTAAACGGGACACCAAAACAATTTAAAGTTTACACCAAGCAAGTGTTACTTGTTATTAGGCGTTAATTTATTACTTTTTATAATTTTATTTTTGTTGGTACGTAAACGCTTACGTTTCGCATAAACTTCATTCGGTGTACCCGGAAGCACCTTTACCCATCTACACTCATAACAAATACCACATTTATATCGCAATGACATAAAATTTTATCAACTTATTAATTAAATAAGCCTTATGGCCGGTTGTGTATGTATACACACTAGGCATTCAATTTAAATCCATGTAATATGTCTTAACCTAACAAGTACCTTACACAAGCACAACTTACTAAACATTGGCTTGTCAATGTCCTCCCTTCTCCTCACATATGGCGTCTCTCTCCTCCTAGGGTGGAGGAGGAGCACTTACACAATTATACCTTAACCCTACTTATTAACTAGAGTTAGTTTAAGGTTAATACATGGGTTAGTTACTATATAAAGCAAGTAAACTAGTGAACTATCATACTGTTACATTCATAAAAGGAAAAAATCTAGCAACAAATCCCTTTTTTTTATTTTTCCCCCCCTCCTCTAACCACGGCACATTAAATCATTTGGGTTTCATTTTTATTTTGGCAACAAGGTATTCTAAGCATTCAAGTGTTAATTTCTAAGGTTACCTATGACTACTCAAGGTGTTGGGAAGCTTGGAGTAGGGTTTAACATGATTTATCAAGAAAACATATTTAGGGTTTTCTTGATTAGTGTTTTGTATTTTGAAGGTTGATTGGGTTTTACATCTTCGGTTCATCTTTCCCACTCATCTTCTATAAGGTCAATTTAATGTATTTCAATGTTATTCATTACTTTTCTATTGTGGACATACTTGTTGTGTAAAGTTAAATCACCCACCTAGATTTTCACTTTTATGTATATAAAGGTATTTGATGATTTAATACGGGACAAATGACATGGGACAATTAGAGGACTAAATAAACTTTAAGATCTACGGTATATCATTGGTAAAATAATGGTGCAAGGTATTTAGATTAAATGATTGTAAACTACTTTTAATTAGAAACCCTAATTTTATTTTTTTAGCTACTATTGAAATTCGAATTACAAACCTATGTTTTATATTTTTTAAAGATGTGCTATTTACAAGGATCTTGTGCATGTAAGGAAACTCGAAAAACGGAATTATAAACGAAACAAGTTTACGGATTTTTACAAGTTTAAATCATTAACTTTATAAACAAACATTTTATAAACTATGAATGAACAGTATAAAGTTACTGTCATCAGAGGTAAATGTCCCACTAATTCAAATATTTTGATAAAATTTCCTTAATTACAAACTCACGGAATAAAGAAACTCGACAAACGAAAATTATAACGAGAAGTTTAAAGTATTTTACCAAGTTAGCTATATAATTAAATTTTATAAAAACAATTTATAAAACTGTTATGTACAGTAATTACTACTTTTCATCAGGGAATTTAAATTTTATAAATATAATATTTGAATAATTTTCTAATACTAATCAAAGGACATAAGGATCTGAGAAACGGAACTATAACGAACGGTTATGTTGAAAACAAGTTAATATAATTAATTTTTTAAAAAGTAGTTTATATAAACTTGAGACAAGTAAAATGTTACTGATTCCCAGAGGGTGAAACCTTATAAATATGATTTTTGATAAATTAGTTTAATCACGGAGACGTGGACATAAGGAAACGGTATAAACGAGTCGAAACGATAAATTTTGAGGTTTTAAAACTCGCGCGCATCTTTTATTTTTTTACAATCTTTTATGAAAACTATGAATTTGAATAATGAATATCATTATTTATTCATTACATTTTACAAATGCATAGTTAGTAAATAAAAATAATATTTTCATTACGAGTACAAGTATATATACTTTAATTTAATAAAGTACGAGTTGATTATTGTTTCAACTTTTAAGGAATTAATAAAAACTATTAGGTGGTGGTGTAACTTACGACTAGTGATGTTTTAATTATATGAAATATCATTATACTCATACGGGGCCTTAATTAATTTGGTTTGCATTCAAATTACGAGGCGATTCATCATTTGATTTAGTAATCAAGCATTCACTTACGGTGAGTTCTTAGCTCACTTTTATCCAGACATTGTTTTAAACTTTGGGGTGAGCAAACATGCATCATTTAGCATTCGGATCGCAAGTACTCTTTTAAACATTTACGATTTGGCCTAAGTAGCTAAAATCCTATTGCCCACTATCATGAACTGTCAATTGCTAGTAGCGAGTGCGAATCTTATGAATAGATCTATTTGGGATTGACATCCCCGTTCGGGTGAGTAGCGCTCACTAGTTTCGGACAGTATTGAAACAACGAACGTATACATGTCGGAAAAATTTGGATGTTGGGGTTTGAACATCTACAATGGGCACATTTTGTGCATTAAATTGCATTATATATGTCGAGCTTCGTGTCATGAGCTTAGTGCACTTCGTAATTACTTTTAAGATATTGTATGTGTTACATGTCTTACATTGGAAATCTTGTGGTCCTATTTTATACATTTACTAAACCTGTGAATTCACCAACTTTATGTTGACGTTTTAAAGCATGTTTTTCTCAGGTCAATAAGGTACGAGAAACAAGGATACATTGGTGGTCATCATTTTGGAGTCATTACTATAAAGATTTGGATTCATTACATTTTGGGAATATTTGTTATGTCTTAAAATATTTACTTTTCATGGATGAACTATTTAAGCTTCGGCTATTGTAACAAACAAGTCTATTTAAGCCAATGTATCAATTTTAACGACTCATATAGAGGTCGTTCTCATATCTTGTGCTATTGATCTATGAAGTAACACTCGCCAACCCATATTTCCGCTGCGACCCATTTTGGGGGTGTTACAGATTGGCATCAAGAGCCTAGGTTATAGAGAACCAGGTCAAATGTTTTTACTTGGACTATAACCATTTTCAAACATTGCATCATACAAAAGTTTTTCACGGGACACATACACTATTGAGTTGCATTAGTTGGTTATGCTATATGCTTTCATGATATGTATACATGTTTATATATTATAATATTATATCTATAATGGTCTTTTATAATATGCTTTTATAGGTTATTTATCTTCCTGCAGCATGTCTTCTGCTTCATCCCGCTGTCACTATACCTCTCGTGTACACTGACTTCCGAACCAGGGAGGGTTTTTGGGAGAGATGAGGAGATATCTGGGGGGGGGGGGATCGGAGGTGTACCCGAGTCATCGTTTTAGGATACGATGGACTTCTACTACGCCAGTAGACCCACAATCCCTGACTAGGTGCATGGACCTGAGCACCAGCATCCCCTGTCTATGTGACCCGGTCCTGAGCACCCACCATTACCACCTTGAGATACCATTTGTACCCGAAGCCTGAGTACCCCGAGTAACTTAGTACCTTCCGAGGATGAGGCACCCATGAGGACCAGGCTCTAACGTGATGCTTCACCGTTAGCCTATCACCAGGTATGTACCGAGTCTGATCCAGAGGAGGATCCGGAGGTGGACTCGAGGAGGAGCTTCTGATTACCCTGCTGGACAGAGGGGATGGAGATGATGAGCCCTGAGTTGATGACACTGATGATGATGATGCTGATGATGATGATGAGGAGCCTTTCGAGGACGAGGAGGAGGAGGAGCACCTAGCTCCGGCCGACTCTTCGGTTATACTTGTTGTTGGTACTCTGTTCCCTCTGTGGGGATACAGAGGCGTTTGAGACTGATGAGTCTGCACCCACACCTAGACCACCTCAGATCAGGATCCCCTTTGCCCAGACACGTCTCCGTAGGGCACGGAAGACTGTCAGACCTGAGCCACCGATGTCGGCATCCATGGAGGCACGCATTGCTGAGCATGCTGCCGCACCTACACCACTACTACCTGTTGCACCTTCACCATTACCCTTACCATCACCACTCACTACTAGCCCTACTGATGCAGGGCACCATTAGGCTATAGGGCAGCCGGGATTCGGATGAGAGCTGCAGTTGCATCACCACCCTCATTACTTCCACCTACTTCCCCCAGGACTGATGTTCCCGAGGCTGAGATGCCGCCTCGTTATTTCTTTATTATCTTTTATTTTTTTGTTTTAGGAAGGACTTATCTTGCTACTCCAGCTCCCGGATACATAGATCGGGGAGGAGTGCGGCGGCTGGTGGCCGCGAGACAGCCAGGGCCCTACCCTAACGATTGGACACTTGGGGATGAGATTAGTTGACGGCCATGATGGGATAGCACCGACACCTTGGAGGGGGTGACTACGAGAAGTGACAGAGCTTGATACTACTGTTAGGCAGAGGACTGAGGAGTTCGAGGTACGATTTGAGGAGGCACATGATGACCGGGCTTACTTGGGAGCCCTAGTCAACACACTATACAGAGATAGAATTACAACACGCCGCACTAGCTTTGGCTATGGGATAGAAGGTTGATATGCTCGTATAGCATGGACTAGTTCAGGAGAGGAGTGCAGCCATAGAGGCACATGTTAGGACACTAGAGGCACAGGTTGCCACGTTGATTACTCAGACCACATCACTTCAGACTCAGTTGACTACAGCGCTTGGACGTATTGCGACACTAGAGGCTAGAGACCCAGAGCCCCAGGATGGACCAGCTGAGGCTGGCAGCAGCAGTTAGTCATGCATCTCGTAGCTTTCTGTATAGCCTATTAAAGTTTTATGGGTTACTCCTCGCTATTAGGTCTGTAAGGTCTTTTGTTTTATTTTTTTAGCTGCATTGTCTGGCGTGTTAAGTATTATGGGTGATCCCCGCTAACACCGCCTTAGGTCAAGTTGTACTTTTGTATCTCATTGTACTCGAAAATGTGTAATCAGGACCATCATGTATGATTATCCGATGTTGTTGTGTATTGAATGTTGGATTTATTTATGTCTTGTTGATTTTCTCTTTTCAGTTGTGTATTTCGCTGTTGGTTTGGTGATCTTTTTATTTATTATGCATATGTACGGTTACGTTATGATTGTGGAGATTGACGTTTGTAGCATATTTCCTTGTGATTTGTAGAAGAAACTGTACCAACAAGAAGGACCCAGAGGACAACACTCGCCACCCACCAACTGCTCCTACCACAATGTCTATGAGGGCTCAAACTCAAGCTTTGATTGATCAAGGCGTTGCTGCTGCTTTGGCAGAACGTGATGCAAGCAGAAGCAGAGATGGCGATAACAGCCATGGTTCAGGAACCGGCGGAAGAAGGCAAGTGCCTACTCAACGAGAATGCACTTACACTGACTTCTTGAAGTGCAGCCTATTAAATTTCAAGGGCACTAAAGGGATCATTGGCCGACCAATGGGGCAAAAAGGATGGAATCTGTTTTCCTTATCAGCAACTGTGCTATTAAAATCAGGTTAAGTTTGTTTTGTACTCTCAAGAAGGCCCTTGACGTGCGTGGGAACTCACCAGTAGGGGTTTCGGACAGGATGTTGCATATACAATGCCATGGACGGCTTTGAAAAGGATGATAACAGATAAATATTGCCCTAGGGGCGAGATCAAAAAGCTAGAATCTGAGTATTGGAACTTAAAAGTGAGAGGTAATTGATTTGATGACTTACAATCACGATTCAGAGTTGGCGCTCATGTGTGTTAGAATGTACCCTGAGGAATCAAGTAAAGTGGAAAGGTAAGTCGGTGGTCTTCCCGACATGATTATGCCAGTGTTATGCTTCAAAAAGCCTAGTCAATGCAAGAGGCTATTGAATTTGCTACGTAAGTGATGGACAAAAAGATGCTCACGGCAGCTGATGTCAAGCAGAAAATAAGAGGAAATTGGAAGATTACTCACAGGAAACAACAAACCAACAACAAACCATTCAAGAGAAACAATGTGGCACGGGCTTACACTGCTGGCTGGAGATAAGAAACCTTATGGAGGAACCAAACTCTATGTGCCAAGTTGTAATTATCACCACGAGGGGACCATGTATTCAAAAGGGGCACTAATTGCATAAAATCTTGGTCAACTCAGCCGTGGCTGTAAGGTTCGGACCTACTGCCAAACAACAACAACATCAACAACAAACAAATAAACCAGAGAACACAAGGGGAACAATTCCACGAGTTATCACTTGATTTGCGTGGGTGGAGTGGACAAGGTCACTACAAGAGTGACTGCCCAAAGCTGAAGAATGGGAATCAAGGGAATCGGGCTGGAAATGGCAATGCTGTAGCAAGAGCTTATGTTGTGGGCTCTGTTGGAACTAACCCGAACTCAAATGTTGTCACGGTACGTTCCTCCTAACAACGTTATGCTTCAATAACTATTTGTCACTGGTATTGCCGATAGATGTTTCTTATCCTACTGCATTTGTAGTTCTTTGATTTTCATCCCAACTACATTAGACCACTGTTATGATATTGAGATAGTGATGGTAGCATAATTTGGGTTAATACAACCCTAAAGGGTTGCACTCTAAATTTCTAATTCATCATTCAACATCGACTTTATGCCCGTAGAGATGGGTAGTTGGACATCATTATCTTATGACTGGTTAGCTAAATATCATTGAGTAATCGTTTGTGTAGAAATTGTTTCATGTTCCCTCGGGAGACAAAAACTTTAATTTTTCTTGGTGACGGAAGCTACTACGGTCCACGAGTCCCGTTTGAACATCATCTCGTGATACCAAGACACACAAGTATTTGCTGGAGGGTATTACCCTATCTTTCTAGCCAGATTACTAGTAAAAGGCGGAAGACAAGTCGAAGGAAGCAACTTGAAGAAAGTGCCAATAGTTTAGCGACTTTCCTGAGGTATTTCCCTGGGATTGCCGGGTATTCACCAACACGCCAGTGGAATTTCAGATCGGTATGATACTGGTGCTCGCCAGTAGCCACGGGCACCTTATCGACTGGCTCCACTCGAAAATCGAAGGAGTTGTTAGGACCATCTTGAAAAGAACTTTCCGAATAAAGGTTATAAGACCCAGTTCTCACTTGGGGAGCTCCGGTCTGGTTTTGTCAAGAAGAAAGAGATGGATCATTCCGTATGTGCAGTGATTACCAGGAAATTGAATAAAGCGACAGTAAGAACCGTTTTCTCACACTTCCCAGGATCGATGATTTGTTCGATCAACTTACTAGGTTCGAGTATCTACTACAATGATCGGGAATGAGGTCGGGTTATCATCAACTAAGGGTTCGTGAAGAGATATCTAAAGGACCGCATTCGAATTCGCTAATGGACATTATGAGTTTCAAGTTATGACCTTTTGGTTTGGATAATGACCTGCTTGTATTTATGGATTCATGAATGGTGTGTGCAAAACATTACCTGGATATTTTGGTATTGTCTTTATTGACGATATTCTGATATACTCGAAGAACAAGCAAGAGCATGCAGAGCACCTCAAGTTAATCTTGGAGTTGCTTAAAAAGGAACAATTGTATGCCAAATTCTCTAAGTGCGAATTCTGGATCCCTAAAGTACAGTTTCTTGGTCACGTGATCGACAGTCAGGGTATTCATGTGGATCCTGCCAAAATTGAATCCGTCAAAGATTGGGCATCTCCTAAGTCTGCAACGGAGATTCGTCAATTTTTGGGTCTCCAGATGATTCATTAAAGGATTCTCAAACGATCGCCTAGCTATGAACTAAGTTGATCAAAAGAAGATCAAGTTTGAATGGAGTGAGAAGGCAGAGGCAGCTTTTCAGTTGATAAAGCAAAACGTTTGGGCAGGCACCAATTCTAGCGTTACCCGAAGGAAAAATGAAGACTTTATCGCTTACTGTGACGCTTCAATCAAAGGGTTAGGCGCAGTGCTAATGCTAAGAGAAAAAGTGATTGCTTATGCATCACGACAGCTAAAGATTCATGAGAAAAATTACACCACTCATGATTTGGAGTTAGGCGCAGTAGTATTCGCTCTAAAGATCTGGAGGCATTATCTGTACGGGACAAAGTGTACAGTGTTCACTGACCACAAAATTTTACAACACATCCTCGATCAGAAGGAGTTAAACATGAGACAACGTCGTTGGTTGGAATTGCTTAGTGATTATGATTGTGAAATCCGCTATCACCCAGGAAAAGCAAATGTAGTGGCCGATGCATTAAGCAGAAAGGAACGAGTAAGGCCATCACGGGTTCGGGCCTTAGTTATGACTATTGGTCTGGACCTCCCCAAGCGGATTTTGGAGGCTCAGATTGAGGCAAGAAAACCAGAAAAAACCTCAAGGGGGGGGGGGTTTTTTTTTCTGAAGACGTAGGAGTATGTTGATTGAGAAGTCAATGGACCAGAAAAATCAGGAAGGAGAAATTGGAACCTCGTCGCGGACGGAACTTGTGTTAAACAAACAAGAGGTTGGTTACAGCGCTATGGGATCTAAGGACTTGTTATGCATGAGTCCCACAAGTTGAAGTATTCTGTTCACCTGGGTTCCGATAAGATGTACCAGGACATGAAACAACTGTACTGGTGGCCTAACATGAAAGTTGACATTGCCACCTATGTTAGCAAGTGTTTGACGTGTTTAATAGTCAAAGCCGACCCACCAAAAACCATTGGCTACTGGTACAACTAGCTTATCTTTATGGAAATGGGGAAAATATCCACTATGGACTTTTGTCACCAAAATCCCAAGAACGCAAAGTGGAAACACACTATATGGGTAATTGTAAACCGACTCAATAAGTATGCACACTTTTACCAATGAGGGAAACTGACCTAGGACAAGCTAGCCAGATTGTACTGAAAAAAGTGGTCCAGGCCTGGATTACCAGTTCTCGATCACTTTGTGAACCCTGGCCCCATGGTTTACGTCAAATTTTTGGAGGTCATTTCAGAAAGAATATGGGAACTCGGCTGGATATGATACCGGCATACCATCCGGAGAGTGATGGAAAAAGTGAAAGAAACCATACAAACTTCTTGAAGATTTGTTACTGCGCTTGTGTGTAGACTTTGGGAATGGTTGGGAAGGCCACTAACACGTGATTGATATTCTCGTACAACAACTGCTACCATGCTAGTATTAAAGCTGCCCTATTCGAGGCACTTTATGGTCGAAGTGTAGATAACCTGTGTGTTGGGCCCAAAGTCGGAGATCCTGGCTATCAAGGTCGAACTGTTAATGAAACCAACCGAGGAAGATTGTCCAAATTAAGCAGAGAATGCAAGATGCTCAATGATCGCCAAAAAGAGTTACGCCGATGTAACGGCGTAAGCCTTAGAGTGTCAGTTGGTGGATCGAGTTATGTTAAAAGTATCCACCTTGAACAGGGGTCGTACGTTTGGGAAAACGGGCCAAAATTGAACCGAGGTATATCGGACCTTTCAAGGAGTCTAGCCAAAGTGGATACCGTTGCTATAGTCCGTATTACCTCAACAGTTAAGCTGGGTTCATAGCACATTTCATGTATCCATCTAAAGAAGTGTTTATCTGACGAGCCATTGGCAGTTCCGTTAGATGAAATACACATTGATGATAAACTCCACTTTGTTGAAGAACCAGTGGAAATCTTGGAGCGTGTAGATCAGAAACTGGCGAGTCGTATCTATCATGAAATTTCGATGGAACTCCAAGAGAGGTCCAGGTTCACGTGGGAACGCGCAAGGACCTGTTCGAGAAAAGTATCGCACTCTTCACAAAACCGCACCCTCAATGAATTTGCTTGCACTTGAGCCTATGGGACAAGGCTTCCTTACGGGTGGGGACAGTAACTTTTCTCATTTTCAGGTTATCTTACAACTTTATTTAAAGCCAATTATTTATTTTTAGAGTTTTACGCGTTCGCTTTTAATTATTATCTTATAGTTAAATCGCGTAAACTAAAAATCAATGATCAATGTAAACGGACACCAAACAAATTAAAGTTTACATCAAGCAAGTGTTATATGATTATTAGGAGTATAATTTATAACTTTTCATAATTTATTTTTGTTGGTTACGTAAAACGCTTACGTTTCGCAATAAATTACATTCGGTCGTACCCGGAAGCACCTTTACCCATCTACACTCAAACAAATACCCACATTTATACCCAATACATAAAATTTTATCAACTTATTAATTAAATAAGCCTTATGGCCGGTTGTGTATGTATACACACTAGGCATTCAATTTAAATCCATGTAATATGTCTTAACCTAACAAGTACCTTACACAAGCACAACTTACTAAACATTGGCTTGTCAATGTCCTCCCCTCTCCTCACATATGGCGTCTCTCTCCTCCTAGGGAGGAGGAGAGCACTTACACAATTGTACCTTAACCCTACTTCTTAACTAGAGTTAGTTTAAGGTTAAACCATGGGTTAGTTACTATATAAAGCAAGTAACTAGTGCACTATCATACTCTTACTCTTCTATAAGAAAAATCAAAGCAAAATCCCTTTCCCCCTCCTCTAACCCCCGGAACACTTTTATCATTTTGGGTTTTCATTTTAATTTTGCAACAAAGGTATTTAGCATTTCAAGTGTTCTTTCTAAAGGATACCTATTGACTACTCAAGGTGGTTGGGAAGCTTGGATTTCGGGTTTACAAGGATTTATCAAGAAAACATATTTTGGGGTTTCTTGATTAGGGTTTTGATTTTGAAGGATTGATGGGGTTTACCTCTTGTGTTATCATTCCACTCTATTCTATAAGGTTCTATTTAATTGTACTCAAAGTTCATTCATTTAATTTTCTCTTGTTGTTACATATCTTGTTGGTGTAAGTTAATCACCCACATAGATTCACTTTTAAGTTATATAAAGTATGTTATGATTTCATAATGGACATATACAATTTTTTGGGGGGGGGGGGACATGGACAATTAGAGGACTAAATACATGTAAGATATACGGTATAACACTTGGTAAAATAATGGTGCAAGGTTCTTAAATAAAATGATTGTAAACTAACTTGTTTAATTAGAAACCCTAATTTTATTTTTATAGCTACTATTGAAATTCGAAATATAAACCCTACATTTTATATTTTATAAAAATAGTGCTCTTTACAAGGATCGTAAGCATGTAAGGAACTCGAAAAACGGATTAGAACGAAACAAGTTTACGGATTTTACATGTATAAATCATTAACTTTATAAAACAATTTTTTAAAAGTGATGAACAGTAAAGGTACGGTTCATTGAGGTAAAGTCCCATAAATCTAATATTTTGATAATTCCCTTAATTCCAAAATCACGGACATAAAGAACTCGAAAACCGAAATTATAAGAACATGTTACGTATTTTACACGTATATTTAATTAATCTCTCAAAAACAATTTTTATAAACTGTTATGAACAGTAATTACTACTGTTCATCAGGGAATTAAATTTTATAAATATAATATTTTAATAAATTTTCTTAATACTAATCCAAGGACATAAGGATCTCGAGAAACGGAACTATAACGAACGAGTTATGATTTAAACAAGTTACATATAATTAATTTTATAAAAATAGTTTTTATATCTAACTGTGTGAAAATAAAAGTTACTGTTCATCAGAGGGTTAAACCTTATAAATATGATATTTTGATAAATTATTTTAATACGGAGACGTGGACATAAGAAACGTATAAAACGGAGTCGAAACGATAAAGATATGAGGTTTTAAAACTCGCGCGCATTACTTTTATTTTTATACAATCTTTTATAAAACAATTAAATTAATAATGAAATATCATTATTAAATCATACATTTTTACAAATGATACGTTAGTAAATAAAAATAATATTTTCATTACGAGTACAAGTATATATACTTTAATTTAACAAAGTACGAGTTAATTATTGTTTTAACTTTTAAAGAATTAATAAAAACTATTAGGTGGTGGTGTAGCTATGCGACATAGAAAACAATACACAAAGAACAACCAAATCAACACCTACCCGAGACCATTTACATGATCTTGCAGCCACTTCGAATTGAAAATCTTGACTAGGTATTTGGTGGTTCGAGTGTTTGGGCTGAATGAATGACTTAATGAAAGTGGTTGATGTGGTATATTGATTCGATGATGGAGGTTATTGTTCTTGACTGAGTATGAAGGAGAGGAGGTGCATTTTTTTTGGGAGTCATAAGGAGATGGTGGCGTATTGTTAAGTTAGGGTTATTGTGAGAAAAAAAATATCAGGCATTGTATCTCCTTTTATCCCTAATTTAGTGAATGGATCAAGGTTATATTTTTTTGGTCATGGGCCGCGTATGATGGCAGATTGGGTATTGGGCCAAGACAATTCAAAACTAGGCCGTGTACAAATGTTGGTGATGGGCTAGGAATTTCTTTAAACCGAAATTTAGGCCATGCTCATGGATTTTAATACCAAGCCAGGTATAGCAATTGATAATTGGGCGGGTATTATTTGATTAGTACGGGTATGAGAAATGGTTCGAGTACAACAACACTATCATGACAAGTTTGACTAGACAATGTTTTTTCGTTGACGATATTCAAAAACAACATTTGTCCTAGTTTAACGACATTCGAACAACAACAACAACAAACACGATACATAATGCTAAAAAGATTCACTTAAATGACAAAATGGCTAAAGATTCAGATAACAATGACAAGTGATTACGAAGTGGATTTGGTATCCCTTATTTGCAATTGAAGTTGGATTTCACAAAGGCGTCTACTTATTTCATCATCGTGACTTTCTTCTATTTTCTATCGATTGATGACTTGCTTGAACGTATACAGTTATGATTAAGACTTGGTTTATCTAGTTTCTAGAGGTCAAGGGGTGGTTGGATGAAGACCTGGAATACTATCACTTAAAGGAGTTACATTATAGTGCTCAGTGTCACACGCAGATGTCGTTGTGGATAATTTCAAGAGGTGTTGTACTTCTTATACTTTTGATGGAGTATAAGGTACTTAGAGATTCTCTTCTGCACCGTTCTTCAATCAACAATAGTGCAAGCTTAAGTAACAAATTTGGGGGATTTTACTTCAGTTTCAAGTTTGGTATATCGGGTTTACTTCACCAAGTGATCACGACAATAGCCTACAGAATACGAGGTTGGTAAGTTAGCCAGAGAGTTTAAAGGTTGAGATGTAATCAGCACTTCTCACGGGTATTTTTGTGCTATTCCAAGACAAAGATACTTCACAGTCTAAGCAAAATCTTCAAAGTTCTTCGATGACATTCATTCACAAGACCTTGATTATACCAAGTGTTCTTGATTCTTGCTTCATCTCCTCTACGGTTTGTGAAGTCAAGAGGGTAATGATTCTTTTGTATATCAAGATTTGTGCTTATGACAAGAATTTCTCGAGTAGATGGACATACACGACAATGATGCTTTCGAGAGCTCGCAACCATCATAGGGGAAAATGTGTACATTCGGGACATTCGAGACTTAATTGACTTTGATGTTACCATGTCAACTTCCAGGGGGAAGTTTGTTAGCCCTAAAAATGCTTAGTATGGTTTGTGAAGTATTATGCAAACGTGAGAAGAACAGTTGCTGATTTCTCGCATGCACCCCCGAACGAATATTCACTAAGCCCTAATGACAAGAAGCAGTGGTATAGTTGGTGTGGTTTGACTTCTACAAAATTCCGTTGTGCACGTTAATGACAGGTAGAAGATTGTTCAAGCTACATCAATGTTTCAGAATCTACTCAAGATAGGGATGTTAGTTTGGGGGGAAGC
>BQNB010092456.1:1533-26612 GCA_026074375.1 Tanacetum coccineum | reverse complement strand
AAATACAATGTATTTTTGGTACGTTTTTGGTCTTTTTAGCTCATTTTTAATGGTCAAAGGTATGTGTAATTAAACACATACCAAGCGTGCATGTCTATTCCGTCGTTACGGCCATGTATGCATACCTCAGCTGCCTTATTCGTTTACGACTTTTGGTGAAAGTTAGAAGGTTCCTACCCTATATCCTTCTTCATCCTAACCATTGGTTAAATTCGAATGGGGATGTGATCGAACACACATGTCTATCCCGGCGTTCCGGGTGTGTATATGTGCTTCAGCTGCCTTGTTGGAGTGGTACTTCTGGTGAAAGATTGTAGAATGATCAACAGTACGCCTTTCCATACAAAAAACACATATTTACCTTTATAAACTTGTTACTCCTTGGCTTTAGTGGTGGAGATGTATATCCTTGCCAAGCTTATGATAGAATACTCGTCATGACCAAGTAATTGATCGAGTTAGTTACATGTTACCACATAGATTAGTTGAGTGATTTGTGTGTTTTCATCTTCCTATTTCGTGAGGTGTTTGATTGTGTACTTGTAATAGATCGAATGAATGCTTTACCGGAAAATATCCTTAGGGATACATTTTTATAAACTTCTAAAGGCTGCTTGAGGACAAGTAGGATTCAAGTGGGAGGATATTTGATGACATCAAATAATGTCTATTTTATAGCATCATTTATCCCTTGTTATTAACCCATTTTGTATAGTTATTGCAAAGAATTGTTACTTAATCGTTTATATTTGAGAATTGCAGTAATTATGGAGTAATTGGTGAAAGTTAGCAAAAGGCATGCATTTTGGAGCATAAACAAAGAGTTCAAGAAAGTCTACTGATCTGACAGCCAATACGCCGTATTATTCTAAACCTATACGATGTATCCAAAATTTTGACGAATCAAAAGACCATTGCCTGACTTTGAAGAATACGCCGTATCCACATCAACGATACGCCGTACATAATACTTTGGTCAACAAAGAAGAACAAGTTGGATTTACCCAATACGCTGTAGCATCTCGTATTTTACGGTCAATATTTTAACCGAGCTCTAAATTCCATTTAAATTTTTAAGGAATTTATTATTTTGTTTTTAGCCGTTTTATCGAAAATCGTTGTTTTTAGCTATTTTCGAGTCCTGTGTTGGATAGTTATCCGTTTTAACGTTTGAGAAATCAATAATTCCATATTTTAGCTTTGGAAATTTAATTATTTTTATTTTTGTATTTCTCAACTTTTTCCCGCATTCTAGCCGAAAACGAGTCAAAAATCGCGTTTTTATAAAAATTAGCGAGTTAGTCTAGTTTTTAGGCCAAGATCATTAAGGTATCAAAGTTTAATAAAAAATTTTGCCCATGTCCTCCTTTTTCTTCCTTTGTCCGGTTAGAAGCCACACTCACCCTTTATATATTTTTTTATAAAACATATCCTAGCCCAACATTCCTTTAATATTTTATATTCGATACAAACTAGGACTGGTTTAGATTTCCATAAGATATTCCCTATTTATAAAACCCATACAAGGCGCGATAACACAACAGTAAAAAAACACACCAAATCCTCCTCTCTTCTCTCTGTCGAACTGCAACACCAAGAACACCACCATTCCATCTTTGAAACACCATCAAATCACCTCCATTTTTCTTCAAATCAATCCTACATTAAACCCTAGTCATTCTCCATCATTAGAAAATCATCATACGTGTGTTTTATGAAGTCTTTGATTTTCGAAGATTGTTGATTTTAGTGTTTTAATCAAATTAAAGGATATTGGGTTAACAAGGGATAAATAGCAAGGGTGTGTACACGATTCGGTTGGAAAAAATTAAGTTTTTGAGTCCTCCTTGGTTCCTCTTTGTGGTCGGCAGAATTAGAAACCCCAAGGGGTTTGGTGTGGTTGATTTTCTTTGATTGATTTTGTATTGTAAGTCTATTGTTTATTCTCTTGATTTGATCTTGCTTATATATATGCATGCATGTACATTGATTATGTTTGAGAATCCATGAAATAAATTAGAACTTATGATCCTTATGTTGTTGGCAAGATTAGTGAGTTAATAGATGTATTAGGGTAGTTTGAGATTATTAGAAGCATGTTTGAGGCGAAAGTTTGAAGATTTGATAGGGTTTTATAACCCTCAATTAGACCAGAAAGTTTAGGCTTCATTCAGCAAGATGAACGTTGTTGTAAAGTGAGATTTAAAAGATTAGTGTGGTGGTGGTCGTTATAATGAATGTGTGGTAAAAATTTGAGCTTCCAACTCTTAAAAACGAAAAAGATATGGCATTTTGAAGTGTGAAAACTAAAGCGGCAAAATTCTGCACACACTGTTTTTGCGCAGAATTTTGGTCCATCTTGCGCGAAGTGTAATTTGGTCATGCCAATAGCTTTACTAGATTTGCAGGACCCCGTGATTAAGTGCTCCAAGTCTACTTTCCAACGAACTAGGCCTCGTCGATTTTCAGAATGTAAAAGTGAGTCAAACCCTTTGTACAAGATTAAGTGTCAAAACTGTGTTTGCTGTCTAGAAATTCGATTGTAAAGATGTTGTGTGCAGGCGGGTCAAAACTTATTATTTTTGGACGAAATCAAAACTGGAGGTTGTCCATAATATGTGTGACCTACTGAATTTTTTTCCAGATTTTTATAAAATGTTTTGAAGGGTCTGTTGTAGCCAAACTTTTGCAAAGTCCAGCAGACCCTGATTTAGAACAAGTGTCATTGATGTATCTTTCATAATAAGATTACTTAGGCTGTGGTTTATGGGTGAACTATGGTAGTTACATAAAATATAAGGGTAACTTAATATGGAGGGAGATCGTCTAGTTCGACCATTTAGCATTCCTTTAAGTATGATGATCCTCTAGTTAAAAACGTTAAATTTCAAAAAAGGTAAGTGTAACATTTTAGTGATTCTCATTCATGGATTCTTAAGCATGGGATATTACTACATGCCGATATATATAAATATGTATATACTTACTCATATTACGTTACATTACATTATAAGTATGAATTTTAATCGCGCGCCACTATTATACATCGCAGTTGATTGTTGGCACTCGTCTTTCTCGTTTGGATTTCTTGATCACTACTCTTATCCATGATGAGTTCATAGCCCCACCTTTTCTCTTTTAATGGTTTTCTTAAACTGTTTTCGGGGTGAGAATACATGCTTATTTACTAAGCAAATTTATTGATTTCTACTACTTAAGAGTTACATGACTAGTTTTTCTAAAGCTTTTACTTGCTTACTACATGATTTTGAGAACATTGAATACCTATATATGAAACCGAGAGTTTCGAACACATTACTTGGTTTACTTTGGACACAAGTGTTTAAATTGTATGCTATCCAGATTATTGCCTAAATATTATCGCCTAAGTACCTTCTCTGCCATTTAAGCCCCGCATCATGAACCGTCAATTGCTATTGTAGTGAGCGCGAGTGTTGTGGATAGATCTATCGGGACTGACCAACCCCGCCCGGGATATGATTTCTTGATAACCATGTGGCGTATTTAACATTTGAGGTATTATTTTCTAGGGTGTTTGGCAGAACAACCTACTTTCGTGGGGTATTCCAATCTATTGATTGAAGTACGTTAAGGTTTCGGTGTCATAAGCTTAGTGCAATAATACTTGTTTTATAGACTTGGTGAGTCTGATTCCCTTGTCTATAATACCTACTTTGGACTATGGAATAGGTACTTAGTCTGCTGTTACTTAAATCTTGTGGTCCACTACTGAATATTTCTTGATTTATTAAATCACTACTTGGATTTCGGAAATAATACTTTAAAATGTTGTAACGCTTCTTTTCTTACTGAAATATTTTATTTAAATTACTTCAATACTGCTTTTACTTAAACCTATGAATTCACCAACAATATTGTTGACGTTTTTGCATGTATTTTCTCAGGTTATGATTTTGTTAGCTGAGCATTGGGAGCATTCGAGACGCGCGGATATATTTTTGAAGGTTTTATTATTTGAGTATTATTCGACAAACATTTTTAAAAACAAAATGTTTCTATCACATTTAAATGGGACCTATTGTAACTCTAATAATTTATAAAATTTATCGAATTATTAACTTTTCAAAACGTCTCTTTTGAGGTCGTTTTCTGTAACTTTTGTGTATGAACTATGAAGTATTACCCTATAGTGGTATTCCGCTACGTTGTGTTTTTTGGAGGTGTTACAGATATGACAGTCTTCGACTATCTCAAGCTCAAATCCTTTAGGGCATGTACCATAAGAAGAATGTCGACTATGCCTACCTTCTGTGGGAGGACTTTGTTAATCAAGTAGAAAACAAGAATGTCAAGAAGAGTAATGAGATGTACTACCCTCGCTTCACCAAATTCATCGTCAACTTCTTCATGACTAAGGATTTATCAATTCCAAGAAGGAACAAGGTAAATTGGCACTTTGCCAGGGATGACCCTATGTTCACCATGATAAAGGTTGTCTCTAGGCATGAGGACACTCAGCTATATGTTGCAATTTTGCCTAATGAATTGACAAATGAAGCCATCAAAGATTCTGAATCCTACAAAGAGTATTATGCCATTGCTTCAGGAGCTGAACCTCCAAAAACAAAAGCAAGTGTCAAGAAGAAGCAAGTTAAATCTGGCAAGACAAAGACTCCTCTAACTGCTAAAGGCAAAAGACTCAAGACTTTGGCAAAGGCGGCTAAACCGGCCAAGAAGAAGCAACCTGCTAAGACGTCTAAAGCTAAAGGTCTAACAGTGCTATCTGAGGTTACTATAATAGAAGCTGAACAAATGGAGTTGGCCACAAAGAGAAGCCTTATACAGACTCGCAGCTCTCATACCAGCGGTTCAGGTACAAATGAAGGAACTGGTGTTAAACCAGGGGTTCTCGATGTACCGACATATGCATCTGATGATGAGCAAATATCTTGGAAGTCCAATGACGAGGAAAATGATGATGAAGTAGCAATGAGTGGTGATGATGATGACGATGCTGATAATCAAGACGATGATGATGATCAGAATGATGACAATACTGATAATGAAAATGATGACAATTATGATGATGATGATGGACAAGATCATGAACAAACTGATTCAGACAACGATGGTGATGACTTTGTTCATCCCAAGTTTTCCACTCATGATGAAGAAGATAAAGAATATGATAGCTTTGATCCTAGGGTTCAAACACCTTCTCATGTTGAATCCACTGACGATGAAGACAGTGATGAAGAAATTCAAGGTGCGAATGTTGAGGGAGACAAACTGTATGAAGAGGAGACAAATGAAGAGGACAAAGGGAATGAATTATACAGGGACGTGAATGTCAATCTAGAAGGACGATATATTAAAATGACAAATGCTCAACAGACTAATATTTTAACTACTCAATTAATAGAAGATACTCATGTGATCATAACTCTGGTCAATCCTGAAGGTCAACATCAGAGTTCTTCTGTGTCATCTGGCTTCATTTCTAACATACTCAACCCCAGTCCAGATACAAGTGTTGACTCGATATTTAATCTTAACACTGAGTCAACTTCACTGGTAGATGTTCCGGTTACTACTATTGTTGAGCCACCTCTTTTGTCTACAACAACTCTTTTTCCACCACCTACTTCTCTCATCACACATCTGCAACAAACACCAGTTCCCACACCAGAAATTGTTCCAAGTTCCTCCCTACAAGATCTTCCTAACTTTGGTTCCTTATTCGGGTTTGATCATAGACTAAAAATATTGGAAACCAACTTTTCGGAATTCAAGCAAACAAACCAATTTACTATAGCAGTTTCTTCAATTCTCGGCATTGTTGATGCGTATCTTGCCAACAAGATGCATGAAACCATTAAAACAACAGTTTAGTTATAGTCCGACAGACTTAGAGATGAAGCTCAAGCTAAAAATGAAGACTTCATCAATAAACTTGATGACAACATTAATAAAATAATCAAGGATCAAGTCAAAGAATAAGTTAACTGCAGTTGGCTAGCCTCCAGAGTCTCAGCCACAGGACCTTCCAGACGAAGAAGATCCATAAGGTCAGACATGCTTGCATCTTTGTGGGAGGACAGCTAAGCAAGGAAAGGGAAATCCACGGCATGGAGGGCATTCACAGCAGCAACATAATTGGCCTCCGCGGTAGGGTTATAAGCGACAACTTTAACAAGGCCCCGTCTGGCTTTCCCATGATCTATACCGGCCGCCAGCCCATCCTGCATGTCCTTATCAATAGCACGGCCTATGGCCCCTCCTAGAGCAGCAAGGTATTCTAGTGACTGTAAGCATTTCATAACTAGAAGTCTGAGCCTACGGCTAAGGATCCACCTTCGACCAGCTATGGTAGTTAAATAAGAGCCATTCCCATAAGGTTCGCATCTAACCCGGCCACCTTATCATTGAGGACTTTGACTTGTTCATCCTGAACTGCCTCAATCTGCTCCTTAAACAATTTATAACCTATTACTTCATCACGGAGCCCAGAGCATGTACCCTCTAGCGTAGATACTTGATCAATCAGTTTATCTTTTTCAGACTCAAAGGAGGCAGCCTTGATACTCAATTCATCACAAGATAACTGTAAGTTTGACAAATCCGGAGTCATTTTAGCAATTTGAGCATGGGAGGACGCAAGCTCAGTATCTTTAATAATGGCCGAAGACTCAAAAGTCGCGACCTGTCCCTCAAGCACTGCATTCCGCTCCTTTAAACCATCCAGCTCGCTGGCTCGAGCGGCCTCCGTGGCCTCAATAGTGGCAACCTGACTGCGAAGACGAATTGCCTCCGCGGCCTCAGCTTCCCTCAAAAGCAACTAAGCCTTCAAGCTCTCAATCTCAGCATCTTTCTCTTTCAACAAACCATCCTGCATGACACACTTTCCTTCAAACCTCTTCCTACCCCTAAGTTCATGCTCTAGCCGCATCTTAACCTCAGCACCAAGACATGTCTAACGTGTTGCCCCAACATTAAACTCAGCAAACAGCTGCTCATAATCCATACTACGAAGCTGGGAAAAAAGCAAAGGAGGGGCAAGCTGATCGACCAAGTTACGGCACACATCAGGATCATCAAGAGCAGACTCATTAACCACGTTCCATCTAGGAACATATACCTGATGCAGCATCTCAGAATCCATGTCTTGAGAAACGAAAAAAGTGTTAGTAGAGGCCTCTGCACTGGCAGGCTGAGAAGGACCAGCAACGTTTGCCTCAGCCGTACTCGGGGAAACAGAGTCCCTAAAGATACTACGTGAAACTGGCCCGGTACCTGACTCATGGACCGGAGTGGAAGTAGCATTAGCAGTAATAGTAGTGGAAACAGTCGCAGTTAGTACAAGAGGAGGTGGCATGGATGACCTGACAATAGAAGTAACTCCATCATCTGCAGCATTGGTACTAGAATGGTGAGAAGAGTCTGAAATAACTACAAACCTCTTCGTTGCACGTTGCGTACGTAAATTAGGTCTAGTCACAGAATTTGTACGACCACCTCCCTCACGCTCCGGCGTAGGGGTCACAGAAGAAGTAACAAAAGGCACCGTAGCCACTGTTATAACACCGACCTCTACATTCAGGGTACTTTGTTCAAACAACTCCTGAATTGTCGCAAGGGACTTTTCACCAGTACTTGCGCCAACATAGCCGGAGGCGCCATGATCTGCCCTTAGTTTCTTGGGAGGATGATTAGAACCACTGGCACCGTCAGCTTTTCTCCTCTTCTTCTAAACCCTAGGCTTTTCAGAAGCAATAGCTGGAATCTCGTCCTCTGCACGGACAATGTTAACCCCTTTATCTTGAATGGCATAATCACCCTCTTCAACTTGATATGCCACCGCAGCATTACCACCCCCTCATTCACATTATCATCACGAACACCCTGAACATTAGCATTTTCCTGATCATTCACACCAGCGAGCGGAACAACACGATCCTGGGTCAACTCGAGTAACGGAACTTCTCCTTCTCTAACTTCCCTTTCCCCTATCCGTACCTTAGTGGGATCCACATGGTGAATGAAAGCAAACAAATTCATCTCTGTATACAATAAAAACAAGTCAGATATGGTAACAAGAAAACAAAACAAAGGACGCAAGAAAAGAACACCCACCCTCATCATCATCAGCCCAGAAGGTCGGATAACAGTTTTCATCCAAGTCATAATACCGGCTTAGGCCAACAAAGAATAAGAAGGGTTCCGAAAATTTCCTGAACAGAGCAGGATTATCCGCAAGGTAATCACACACATCTGCATCAAATTCATCGGGTGTGGGATGGGGATCTTTCCTCAACGTTTTATTAGTATGCCATGGGACAGCAAGGGGAAAACAGAATCGTCAACCCAGAAGAAATGGTCATTCCAATGTTTTAACGAATCTAAATGTTTGGTACAGCAAACAGGGGTATTCTCGGAACGTTTACTAAAGGACATCCAACCTTTATTTTTTGAATTAATATAAAACCAACGGAAATTACCTACGGTCGGAACAAAACCGTGGACGCGGCACAAGATCTCGAAATGATAGACCTTGGCGGCCGCAATAACAGATAACTGAGACAAATTGATTTAAAAGTATCCAAGTATATCTACAAGAAACTGAGAAAGGGGGATCCGGTAATTGGCAAAATCAAAAAATCTGCTATAACTACTGATTTTACTGGTGGGACTATTGCGGATCCTATCATTAGGACCAGGAAGTTCAGGATGAACAGTATCATGAATATGATACTTTTCGCACAAAGCATCTAAAGTAGATTGGGTTAAGATGGATTTTATACTATCAATAGTACCCTTTGTTGATGAGAAGAAGTTAAAGCCTAACCTGGTGATCTAACGATTCTTCAAATGATTACTGGTGTGGAAAGGTAAAAAAGCTCAAAAAAATTTCAGTAATGGCGATAATGGTAGAGAAGAAGAAAAAGAAAACAGTAAAAAGTAAAGGGTATTTATACCCTTGGCATAGTAAATGCAACAAGCGATAGGATGAGGACACGTGTAACTGATTTGAATATAATAATAGTATATATATAATAAAATATATATTCTAAAATAATACCAAATAGTTATAATATAGAGAGTTTTCCGTTTAATATAAAATTGCTTGAGGACAAACAATAGTATATTTCTCGAGTGTCGTATCCCGACGAGAAGTGAATTTGAATTTCACGAAAGTATTTTGTTTGATGCTTGAATATCAAATATTTTTGTTTTTGATTTCTAATTCTAAAAACGCAAAGGAAAGCAAATTAAAGTAAACAATCAAATAAGGCAACTAAGGAATTAAGCTAAAAACGTTAACGGGAATTAAAAACGCGACTAATTAAAATTTAACCCTAATTCTATTTTTATTTTATTTTTTATAAATCCTAAATGACTAAAAATAATTTTAGAAAAAAGAATTATATTTTTTTGACTTTTATTTTATTTATTATGAATTAAAAACAGTTTTAATCTAAATTAAATATTTAAAATAGTAAGCTAATTATTAAAATTCTAGAAAAATTATGAAAAGTACTATGAACTAATCTAAAATTAAGAAAAATAAAACGGGAAAATAAGCTGAAACAAATAAGCAATTATAAAGCAAATAAGCAAATAAGCTTAAAACCTAAAAGCGTCTATAAGAATTAAATAGCACAAAGAAAGAAATGAAAAAGACCCTAGGGCAGTTGGTTAAGTGTTATGTGTGTGAGGTGTTGGTATGCTATAAAGGGGGAGGTCACAGGTTCGAGTCCTGGACCTTACCTTTTTGTTTTTATTTTTCAAATTTTCTTTTAAAAAGCCGTTCTATAAGCTAATATAAGAAACTTTAGTAAAGGAAAATTTTTCTAAATCTTAATGATAAGCTAGGAAAAAGCTGAAAAAGAAGTGACAGTTTGCTAAATAAAACTTAGACATAATACGCTTAAACTGTTTTTGATTTTAGACTCAATAAGCCAAAGAAAAAGAAAATAAGCTGAAAACTATTAACTACCAAGACCTAATAAGCTAATGTGACAAGGATTAAGCAAACAAATAAGCTGAAAAAGATCTTAAGAGCAAAATAGCAACAAACCCTAAACCTATATCAAAAGGACTTTTGACAGCTTTTAAGCTAGAATTAAGGGCACATAAGCTCTAATCATAAGCTAAAAGCTTCAAACAGATTAAGATTAATACTAAGAGGACTCAGATAAACTAAACTTAAGAAAAATGGACAGATAATAAGCTGTAAAAGCAAGGCTTAAAAATGACAGCTTACTACTATTTTTTTTTTTGGTTTTTTGGTTTTTGAAAACAGTTTGAAAGTAGCAATTTGCAGCCCTATTTTTAAGATAGTAAAACCTTAAGCAGCACTAACCTATGTTAGTGCTGCCTAAGCCATCTTTGTTCTTTAAGTCAGATTTAATAAGCTTAAGTTTAGCCTAAAAGTTAGTTTACTTCAGTTCTTAAAGTTTAAAAATCAAGTTTAAGGATTAATGTAACCATGGTTTGAATCTGTGGAATTCTAGTTTCATAATAAGCTTATTGGATTAGATTTGGTTTAAGTGCTTATAGGTGTTATTTTCTTGCTTGATTTTGGTCATGAATGCAGAAGATTAGAGAATAAGTGTGTTTTGTCTTTTGAAGTTTTAGTCTAAAACTGTCCTAGCTTCTTGTTTCTCTTTCAAAGTCCTAAAAGTTCAATTTTCAACAGCAAAATTAGATTGGATAAAGCTTGTTTAAGGGTCTGATTTTGATGATATAAGTTCATTGAATATCAAGCTTCATCTGTTTTTACTTGTTGAGTTTTTATAATAGGTTTTACTATCTTAAAAATAGGGCTGCAAATTGCTACTTTCAAACTGTTTTCAAAAACCAAAAAGCCAAAAAAAATAGTAGTAGTAAGCTGTCATTTTAAGCCTGCTTTTCTAGCTTATTATCTTGTCCATTTTTCTTAAGTTTAGTTTATTTGAGTCCTCTTAGTATTAATCTTAATCTGTTTGAAGCTTTTAGCTTATGATTAGAGCTTATGTGCCCTTAATTCTAGCTTAAAAGTTGTCAAAAGTCCTTTTGATATAGGTTTAGGGTCTGTTGCTATTTTGCTCTTAAGATCTTTTTCAGCTTATTTGTTTGCTTAATCCTTGTCACATTAGCTTATTAGGTCTTGGTAGTTAATAGTTTTCAGCTTATTTTCTTTTTCTTTGGCTTATTGAGTCTAAAATCAAAAACAGTTTAAGCGTATTATGTCTAAGTTTTATTTAGCAAACTGTCACTTCTTTTTCAGCTTTTTCCTAGCTTATCATTAAGATTTAGAAAATTTTCCTTTACTAAAGTTTCTTATATTAGTTTATAAAACGGCTTTTTAAAAGAAAATTTGAAAAATAAAAACAAAAAGGTAAGGTCCAGGACTCGAACCTGTGACCTCCCCCTTTATAGCATACGTTTTAACACACACACTCATCACCATCTGCCCTTGGGACTTTTTCATTAAAGTCCCAACTCATTTATTTTATAAGGTAAGGTTGTTTCTAGTTTTGCTTTTCCGAGATTTTTAGCTTTTTCACAGCTTATTCATTCAGCCAATTTTCCAGTTTGTATTTTTCTTAGATTCTTCATAGTCTAAGTACTTTCATTAATTTTTTCTTTTTTTTTTTTTTTCTTTTTTTTTTTTTATATAATAATTAATTTAGCGAATTTTAATAATTAGTTTACTATTCTTAATGTTTAATTTAGATTAAAACTGTTTTTAATTTATAATAAAACAGATCTAACTAAGCCTTAAAATGATGAAACAGATTTAGCACTATGCATAAATGAGACAAATAAGCAAAAACCTAATGAGAATAAGCACTAGAAAATAAGCTATACTAAAAAGCTATTAAGACTATTTTTAGACAGATTTTTGATTCAAAATGATCAAACAACTAAATTACATGATAAGTACTTAAGATCTAAATATTAAGCTAGCATAGGACAGAATAAAGCACTAATGAGCACAAAAAGCACATAATAAGTGGTACTACGCAGGTATAAGATAATACAAAGCAATGATAGGAAATTGAGCTACAAAAGTAAAATGAGAAGTACTTTTTTGTCCCAACTAAACAGGGATCAATTTAGCTTATACAAGCTTAGATCAACAAGCTCCAGCTTGTTAGAAACAAGCTGGTGAGGTCTATAAGCCCTTCCATAATTGGCTTATCATCCATATCAAAAGCTTAGGTAATTTAGGGGAGGATTTAAGTGAAAATCTAAATTCAGTTTAGCTTTTGAAGGCTAAACTGAGTATAAGCAAACTTATGTAGTAATTCAGAGCTTATAAGAGCTTATTAGGAGCTTATGATCAAATTATACAACATTGCATTAAGGAAAAACTAGAATTGAACACGAATTTGAATGAAAGCTAACTTTTATTGAAAATTGAAGGATTACAATGCTTTGGAAAGTAAATTATATGAAATTTAACCTATAAGCTACTGAAAAGCTAAAAATTACTACAACTTAAGCTAAAATCCTACACATCCATCACTGTGTGAGCAGGTCTCTTTATATAGGGGAGAGGAGAAGGATCTAGAGCCTTTAGACGCTCCCCAATCTTCAATCACAGCCATCCAATCATAACCGCCTCTTAATCATCAAAATTTAAGCCGTTGGATTGTGTACACGCATGATTGACCAATGATATTGTGTGGGATTACCAGCGTGGCTCCCAAATGTGTCAGACGTGTCAGGGATTTCATTCTAGAAGCATTTGCAAGTGTGGGATTGGAAGGATTTACCCTGGTTCGTGAATGGGGGTGAAAATGGAGGGAACGAGTGAAAAAGATGAACAGTGTTTTTTTTATTATTTGACTTGTTTGACCCGTCTTAATATCACTTGACTTTGAGTGGGAGTTTGACTTGGACATATTATGATTTTGGGCTCGGTTTTATTCAATTTGGGCCAAGGGTTGTAATAAAAGGGTTTTGGGCTAGGTAAGTAAAATGGGCTTTTAAGGTTTATCATTTAAGGTTTGTAGGCTGACCCGGCCCATTAAGTGGGCTCGGGTTGGTCCATAGAAGATGGGTACGCCTTCGGATTCGGTATTTTCGTGCTCTTTCCAATCTCGTGCTCGGCTTTGTCCGTTTTTGCCTTGTTTATGTCCTTTTTACTGAATATCCGTACCGGCAAGACATGAACCACAAAATACAAATATACAATGCATTTTAATGTATTTTTTGTCTTTTAAGCTTATTTTAATAAGGTAAAATGATATGTGATTAAACACATATCAGTAACCCACCAAACAAATCAACGAGTGAGATTACAAGTAAAGAAACGTGATGACAGAAGTTGACTGACACAAAACAGGGAACGAAAGGTCAGGGTGAGTACACGTTCACCCAAACCCTACCTAACCAGCTAAGGAGGAGTCGCGGAGAAGCCAACAGTAGCGGAAGAAATAAGACGTGTGGCACTAAAAGAACAAAGTCTATCAATATTTACCGCACGCAGCACAACGCCGCACGCAGTAAACATACTAGACTGGGGGGAATTGATGACGTATAACGTGTACGGTAGGCTTTTGGGCCTGGGCCGTACCATTACACTTGGGCCTTGGCCCAACTAAATAAATAATAAGTATAACGGGCCGGAAATAAGCCCAGAACCACACTGGCACGGCCCGGATGCAACAAGACGGACGCGGATCGATCAACAAGCGTCCGCAGAAGGGAATCTTCGTTCGTAGTCACGATTACCGCGGACCCTTGCCCGACAAGGGTCCCACTCCGGCCACTACAATTGTAGGCGAAATACTAGGAAACCCTAGTACTAGACTCCCCTATAAAAGAGTCCTCTGACACATTAAAAGGTATAATTTTCTCACTCTCTCAATACACACACATACTTCTGACAACATGATTTCTTACTCTCACGCCGGAGTCTAATCGTGGGGTCCGTCCTCAAGGTAAGGCTAACGGTTTACTTTTATTTATGGAGAAAATCGTCTCAATCACTTTGTTTAGTACAAGATCTAACCCTCAGGAAACTTGAAGATCCAGCCCAACAAGCAATCTAAGCCCACTCGATACCTCATCACTTATTTTGTACTAACAACTTGGCGCCATCCGTGGGACTTTTTATATATGTTGCTCGAAACTAAAATTATATGTCTGGTTAGAGTTACATACTTGTGTTGTCTTATTTGTGCTTTGTTGTTTGGTGTTTATTAATTTTTGTACTTACTAAAAGCATCCACAATGGCTCAAATGAGCAAAAGCTTTTTACTTTTCTAAAAAGCCTTTTGAATGGTTTTTGTGCATTGCAAGAAAAGCTTTTTGAAAAGCTTTTCCACAAGACTTGATAAACCTCAAGTCATTCTTCAAAGCTTTTAGTCATTATAGTGTTATGCATTAAATGCATCAAGTCATTAAAGACTTGATGCATTGTAGATGCTCTAAGTAATAACAATGGTTGTGATATTATATTTTTTGTACTTATTAAGTAATAATAATGGTTGTGATATTATTATCCGATGTTAGCAGGACTACCTTCTAGATAAGTACTGTAGAATCGAATAACTAACTTAATATTATACTAACTCGCCGTTTTAAAAAAAATAATAAAGGAAGATAAAAGATCTTCAATGTAATTATTAGCTTCTAAAAACGTGTATGTGTATATGTTTATGTTGTTGTAAAATTAGGAAAATATAAAAGTAGAATGATAACTTTTCTTTGCTAAGTTAGACCTTAATAAGGAAAAAAAGTTTGATGAGAATATTAGGCCATCCGCAGTGGTTGGTCGACCGGTTGGGTCGCCCCTGCGCCGATCAAGTCGCCACCATTGCAAGTAGTCGGTCTTAATCGGTCGGTCAGCTCCAAATCCCACGAACACGTCGTAGTCTCGACCGATAAGAACACACTTCTCCCTTTTTTTCTTTTTTAATTTGTTTTGTTTTGTGTATTTATAAAAGAACAAGATGGAGGTTTGCACTTGGGAAAATGTTGCAGGTAGAAGATGGACTTTTGTTGATTTTTTTTTTTATATAAATAACTAAGTTACACTTTGAGCCCTTTAAGTTTGTTTTTGTTGTCATTTATTTATAAGAAAATAATAAGTTACATATAACTAATAAGTAACTTGAATTTTATTGAAAATTTAAATTTTATTGTTAAAAAAATGATGCCGGTCGCCTTAGTGGGTCTAAAAGGTCGCATGCAGATCGTAGAAGAAAGAAAGCTGATGTGGCAGAAAAATTGAAGGTCGTTGAGGGTCAATGCTATGCCCACCCTTAGAACAAAGGAAATTAGAATATAGGTGGAAGAGGGGCCATGCTTTATTTGAATTCGTTTTGATTTACTGCCTAACATATCATACCCACTCATTTGTCACATTCAATTATGTTGATGGTACAGAAGTAGTGAAGCTTGGTTCGCTACCACATTCAATAATATTGTGTTCACTATCTATTGGTGTTTGGTGCAGGAACATGGACCGTAGTTGTAGATGTAGGCACCTCGGACAATCAAAGAGAAGTCATGGGCATGTAAGTGATTCATGTATGGTGTATAATCTTAGAGCACCCTTATGATCCTTTTTTTCTTTTTATACACTATCAAGAATAATGACAATCGTAAATGACTACCCATATACGCTTGTCCATACTTTCGACATCACATCCAATAGACTACAAAAAATGTCCATAAACAGGCAACAAATGTGGTTTCATGAATGTTTGTAAAAGTTGATAGATGACAAATAACTGCTTCTATTGATACCAGTGATTCGTTATACCACTCTACATATATTAACCAAAATTCTATTGTATTGTATATATGTACACAACAATAGAAATGGGCATAAAAGCACATAGGTGAGCTCCAAAGCAATGTTCTTGAATTTTTAGGAAGCAAACCAATAAATAGCAACAACGCACATAAAGTCTTTCAGTTGGGCACAACAAAGTTAAGAGAGATTCTTTCAAGGCATAAGAAAAGTCTCAGGGTGTTATTTTACCAGGCTAATGAAACCCTTTACCCCAAAAAAAAAGTCACAGGGTGTTGTCAAAGTGAATTACCAAAAATGCATCAATGTTAGAAGACGAGTTCCTTCTTCTCGGATATAGTGAGCAATATAGTACACCTAAGGGGCAAGAGATCCAGATTCCGATTAACTAAGCAACATCTAACTGTCAAATATAAAAGCCTGATGTAGCATGAAAACTGTAATGGTTGTAACTGACAGGAGGAGGTGTTGAACTATATCTGCACTTTTGCAGGCCTCTAGAGTTTCACATGGTGATACAATTATATGCTTATACAATCAAGAACATGGCATTGAAACATGACTTGCTTGTAATTTGAACAAGTACCAGCAATAAACAGGAAATTATGAAAAGGAAAATCATATACATCTTTCTACCTTATTTTAGTTTCATCACAACAACCCCACTGCACAGCTCAGATGCAATCTGTTCTCCAAACCTCTCAAGTGATGACCCAATAGCATACACCTGTACACCGAAACTTATTTATTAAGTCTTAAAAGCAAAAACATAGACCGTGCCCCTTACAGAAACTAGAGGTGCAATTTTGACCTATTTACTTATGAACAGGTCAGTCAGGGTTAGGTATCATCTTTAAGGAGTCAAACGAACTGGTCAAGTTGGTCGAAAGTCACCCAAAAAGTAATTTAATGCATGCATTAAACCTCTTGAAGCATAAAAATCAAACATGAGATATTTATTGCAAAAAAGCAGTCTTTGACTCTTTGTAATTTTGACCATATCCTAGAAACTAATTATATACACTATAAGTTGGACAAAAAGTGTATAAGCTCAACCCAGCCGACCATTCCGGCCAGTACAACTATTATTTGTTTTAAATCGACATAGTATCCAACCGCCCGACCCCCCCACCATTTTCCATCTCTAATCGAAATGTACTTAACACCGTGGAAATTGTACAAATACAACTGGTAAATTAAGCAACACTAACCAGAAGAGCAGCTTTGCTAGGTAATCTCGTGAAGTCCCTATGGTGTCACAGAAGTCATCATTATCATTTGAGTGGTTTTCTTGGCTTCCGACATCTGAATCTTCCGTTAAGTCAGAGATGGTCTCTTCCTTGAAGAACCTTCGAGCTGTGCATTGTACAAGTTCTCGTATAACCTCCTCTACCTCCGGAGATGACGGTCTGGATAACTCATTCACCTGTTCAAAAAAATAAATGAACCGGTTTTCAGGAATAAGCTTGAGGAGGAACGAATACTATCACGACGATAAAATTAGGGTAACTACCATGTCAGGATCCAATGACCGCAAGTACTTCAAAAGATCATTGTCATTTTCCCTTGTAAGTTCGATCTGCATATTTTCCTGTTTCCTAGCATGCAGTTCCTGTAATGAAAGGGTAACAAACAATCAGCAAAATAGATGGTTCAAGCTCTAATGCTCTATGATAAACAGGCTGATGATCTTAATAAATGGCATACTAAAAAAAGTAAGGTGCACAGTTACTTTTATCCCAGCAATCACAGCCTTAACGTCCCTTTATATTTCTTTGTGCACCTGAAGATGATTTACGTAAGGACCATACTATCTAACTTTTAAGGAATAGTTAATACAGTCCTTATAATTATTTTGATCACAAACTTATAGAATATGATGTCAAATCAGCTCAATTGTGAAATAGAGAGGTGGTTTTAGCCAACGAGGCCAAAACAGTTTCTTTTGCACCATATATGCACCCCAAACAGAGGTGAAAAATACATCAGCTATGTGAACACAAGTCTAGTGGGCTTCTAGAAGGCATTATATGGAAAGAAATCTGATCACAGAACTAATCAAGCAATTGTTCAATATCGAAAGAGTTATCTGGAAGAGTTCATGCGAGATCACTTTTTCAGCTATAGAGTGCAATCGCAACAAGGCAATTTGCACGTTGTACTATGATTGAATGTCACGGGTCATATAATCATGGCCACCCGCCAGAAGTAATTGTGCAACCCTACAAATTTGAAGATAGAAAACACAGCATTTAACTATTTAAGAGAGGACTTTTATAAGCCCTGCAATTATAATCTTGCCAAATTATTACAGTGCTAACAAGTATGATGATCCCTTTGCAAGAAGGAGTTGAGACCTTTAAGCTAAACAAACAATTAAGATAACAGCATTAGGCAGCCTAAGCCTAGCATATTGATAAAAGAGACCGGAACGTGTTTCATGTTCAGAGGCAATAGATAAGTAAAACGTGTTTAAAACTACAGATATTACACCAACAGTGCCTCACCTTCTTGGCTGCAGATAACTCTGATTCCAACCGCTGTACATAACTCAAAGCCTCAGAACCCAAATCACCCAAACAACTTTGCATATTCAACCTCTCCGATTCTTCAGAAGAACAACACTCCACCATCACGCCATCACACAAACACTCACTTCCCTCATCCTTTCCCTCCAAAACCTCCCCCTCCTCACCACAATTCACCTTCTTCTCCACATCACTAGGCGATATCTCAAAATTCCTCATTAACATTATTCTATACTCTGCATTCCACAATGTATACCTAACGCAACAACAAAATCAAAATTATACAATAACAAAATCCTAATTAAATTAGGGGTTAATGTCATAAAATAGACATGTAGTTTTGGCAATGGGCCGTTTTAGTAATTAACTTTTTTTTTGGGACCGTTTTAGTTATTATATGCACTTTTGGGGTACCAAAATGGTCATCATTTTCCCCATTTTTCAACCTTTCAGACTACAGTCTGTAACGTGGCATAAGTTTTACTCAAACACTAACATGTTTTTTTCTGACGTGTTAAGAAAAATAACCGAAATCTTATGTTCTCGTACTTCTTTTGCCCAATTTCCTTACCATATCAGCAAAAAAAAACCTTTAAAAAGTTAACATGTAAGCGTAACTTGTGCCATGTTAGACAAATTGACACCCGACCCTTATGCGGAGTCAGGTTGAAAAACTGAAGAAATAACAACCATTTTGCTCCACCAAGAACAGTATAATAACCATAATCAGTTCCGAAAAGAATTCAATCAGTAAAACATTCCATGGGCAAACCTACATGTCTAGTTTATTCTTTTTATCACATTCACCCTTAGATTGGGTAGAATCTACAAATGATAACCACGGGAATTTTGGTGCGCCAAAGTGAAGAACCTATAACAAGTAACTATTTGTTTAAGCTTATATATGGGCTTATGGGCTTATGAGCTTATAAGACTTCGGCTAAAATTTAAATAGGAGAAGTAAGTTCACAAACTCAAAAATAAGCTTCAAATAAACGGGCTTATGAAATATAAGCTAAAATCATATAGGGTATGTTTTATTAAAGTGTTCGGTAGCGTAAGTGTATATGTAACTATAGAGTGTAAAATGATTAAACCACTAACGCTAAACGCTCTTAAATGTTCTTTGGCAAACATATCCTTAAACAAACACCTCCTAATTACCAATAAATTCGTCGCAAATGAACGAAAACGACTAAATTATACCCCGTAATCAACGACGAAGAAAGCAACCGATGCAGAGGACCCTTAGAAACCCTAACCATAACATCAAACTGATCAGAAGGAAGCAAGCCCAACATAGTCGAAATAGTTTGCTTCATCGAGTCTTTCGAAGACTCCGATACGCCTTTCGATATAACCGAAGTATCCAACGGCTCAATTTTCTTCAACATGTTTGCTATTACTGAAAACTCACGGTCTGATCTTTTCCTTGATAGTAAGTCATCGGATACTCCTCCGCCGTCTACTCCGGAGATTAGGCAGCTTACGACTGATAGATGACGTGGATGTTTCTTCACGGCGATGGACGGTGGTGAGGGGCGGAGTTGTGTGTGTGTTTGTGTATGTGTGTGTGAGTGTGTGAGATTGGTGAATTTAGAAAGAATGAAAGGTGAAGAAGAAGCTGCCGCCATTAATGGTGGTTATGGGCGGAGCTTGGAGATGGATTTGTTGTTGTTCTCTATCTTTCATAACTAATCTGTTTTGTGTTTGTTTTTGTTTTCTTGTGGGTGGTGGGGGTTGGTAGCTTGACCATGGACATCACTTTATTTACAGATATGCCATTATTATAACTAATTACAGTAATGCTTGTTTTTTAACGCTTTATGAAATAGCATTTATAAAATGTGATACACAAATTATAGCTATGTTGTCAAACTTTTTTATTGAAAAACAAGTAACTACTCATAACTTACTGCTTTACTGTTGTCAAATACAACTTAAGCGTACATAATTAAGTTCGAGTAGACGGGTTAGTAACACTCCTATTATTACATAGCTTATTTATTAGTTATGTTAAGAAACTCAATTGTGATTCTGACAATTATAATACTTTTGACATATTATTACCTGTTTAATAAAAAAGATCAAAAATGTTGACACGCTGATGAACTAACAGGTAAACCATTTTAAATCTTAAAATCACTCCTTTGCTTAAAAAATGAGTTACCATCACAGTTGAGAACCTGATTTCACTCATAGCAACACACGTATAAATCCCTATTTGAAACCCGAACTTCGCCCGTTTGCTAAATAAGTTTGGCATATCGACATGTTTTTTAACTCAAACTATCATATTATCAACTCAAACCGTTTATCTTCGTGTCAGTATTTGTTTTGTGTTGAAGCTTGCATCTAATTGAAACTTAGCTTCGAACTTAAAGTTACTTCTCCTAATTATAATGTTACTTGTCATATTTTTTCTCTTGCTTAAATGTTAAATGTATACGGACACATAATGTGTACGAATGTATCAAAACAACAACTAAACCTCAAATATCAATCTTAGAATAAACACGTTGGCACAAATCACCAACTAAAGATCCAAACAAATGTAGGATCAGATTATTACACGAATGTAAGATCCGATTATTATCTGATAAATAATAAACAAACAATTACAAAGATGATATGAGAGACAGATGGGAGAGTTATAGAGATTAGGGTTTTATGATTAGAGATGATGATCAGGACGACCCCCTTTCCAGTCTTTATATAGCCACAAAAGTTCCACAAAGCCCCTCCATCTTTTGTGAGACATTAATCTTGCGCCAAAGAGAGATTATCAACTTTAGGAGTTAACAGAAATGGCCCTTTAAACTTTGAGCCTGCAAAACCAACAAAACTAGAAGCCAAAGAATAAGAAAGCTTTTATTTAGGACTTATTTAGATCAGATTATAAGCTGATTATTGCTTATTTGAACATTCCTCCTTAATCTGATTGCTAAATAAGTCAAGCATCCCCAATTTTTCACACAGATGTTTATGTTGATATACAGGAAGATGGTTAGTCAAAATGTCTGCAATTTGGTCTGAAGAACAAATTTTCTTTATGTTCAGTAACCCTTTTGCAATTTTTTCTCTGATAAAATGCACATCAATCTCAAAGTGTCTAGACCTTTCATGAAAAGCAGGATTAATGGCTAATTGTAATGCAGATTTATTATCGCAATGTAAATCAATAGGAAGAGTGCCTTTAGTATTAAGATCTAACAGTAACTTCTGTATCTAAATAATCTCACAAGCAGCAGATGAAAGAGATATGTACTCTGCCTCTGTAGATGATTTAGATATTGTTGGGAAATACAAGTCAAAAGGTCAAAGTTCTGCCACGAAAAAGTCAACGTACTGCTAAGCAAAAGGTCAAAGTACTGTTAAGTAGAAAGTCAAGGTACTGCCAGTCAAAGATCGAAGTACTGCCGTGGATATAGGAACTATAAAGATTAAACGGTTGTTTTAGCATTTATCTTGTAACAGTTAGTTTAATGATTAGTATTGATTAGTGTTTATGTCACACAAGGACTGTATACCTACTAGTGGTTATCCTTATGTTTATAAAAGGACCCCTAGGAAGGCTTTAGAAAAATATAGAAAATAGAAAAACACGAGTTAAGAATTATTAGTATTGTATTAGGGATCTGCAATTTAGGCAGATTCAAAAGGTTTATAAAAGAAATCGTTTGAGAAACTATTGTGTGTTCTTCTTAAGTACTGCCAACTAGATTCCGCATAGTTGACAGTATATCAGTGTTTCATTAAGGAATATCGATCCTACAGATATAGTGTTCTGTTTTTTTACTTTTCCATGATATAAGGAAATTGTTGAAAAATACACAATAGCCTCTAACAAGCTTTCTAGTCTTTAAGCATTTAGCCCAATCTACATCACTATAGCCACTAAGATTATTCTTATTCTCAGAATAAACATATCTAATACCCTTACCAGGAGCACCTTTGAGATATCTTAGAACATTCAATGCACAATTCAGATGAGATTTTAAAGAAGAGTGCATATATTGAGCAAGACAATGAACAGAATAGGCAATATCTGGCCTAGTATGAGTAAGATAAATAAGTTTACCAAGAAGCTTTTGATATCCAGTTATATTATCAAGAAGGGGATCATCTTTAGTTGGAACATAAGGCAAAACAGAATTAGGTTCCATAGGGGTAGAAACTGGTTTACATCCAAGTAAAGCATAATCTTTTAATAATTCCAGACAATATTTCCTTTGTGAAAGACATAAGTCTTTTCCCGTTTTGATAACTTCTATTCCCAGAAAGTATTTAAGATAACCTAAGTCCTTGATTTTAAACTTAGATTTCAAAAAAAATCTTAAACTTATCAATTTCATCCACACAGTTACTTGTGATAACTATATCATCAACATAAACAAGAAGAGCAATAAACTTGTTACTTTTAGATTTTGTGAAGAGAGAGTGATCATTAGCAGATAGCACAAAACCATTTTCCTTTAATACATATACAAGTTTTTCATTCCACTTTCTTGGTGCATGTTTAAGGCCATATAGAGACTTAACAAGTTTACAAACCTTGTTTTTGTTATCCTTACGAGCAAACCCTTTAGGAATGGTCATATAAATATCCTCATCTAAATCTCCATACAGAAATGCATTATTGACATCTAATTGGAATAAAGGCCAGTTATTGGTAACAGATAAAGCAATAACACATCTGACAGTAGACTTTTTTACAACAGGAGAAAATATTTCATCAAAATCAATGCCTTCTTTTTAATTAAACCCCTTTTCTATCAATATCACCACTAGATTTATATTTAATTTTATAAATCCACTTATTTCCAATAGCTTTCCTATTAGGAAGTAAATCTGGGCGTATCCGTGCCTACACTTCACCAGATACCACGAAGGATTTAAGTCCAATACGCTGTATCCAGGAACATCAATACGCCGTATTCAAGATTTATTATACACGAAGCTTCTGGAAGATATCAAACGTGGTCCTTACTCCAATAAACCCCAATACGCCGTATCCCGCATCGTTCAATACGGCGTATCGAACCAACTACCAGACTCTATATATAGAACTACCCCTAAACTCAGTTTTAGGTATGCACGTGAATCCCTAAACCACCAAGTCGACCAAGAGACGAATAAAGGAGCATAGAAGGTCATAAAAGAGCCTCAAGATCATAGGAATACTCTTGTAATCTTCGTGCAACCGAATACGCGTTCGATTAAGGTTCCTTTATTTTAATCGTTCATGAAAAATAAAATCAAATCGACGTGTATTTTACAATGACAAACGGCTGATGCCTTAGGTATCAGCCGATGTTTATGAAGATCTAATGTTAGGGTTTGTTTATCTTCATGCTTAATTTATCGTTGATTGTTGTTTATGTTTATCAATTTATATCTGTTTACGTGCTTAAGTATGCGACCTATCATTCAACTGGGTCTATTCCTACATATTTAATGCGCTGCAACTTTTGTGTTGTTTGGGCGTAGGCTAAGAGTCTGGGATAGCTCTCCATATTGCAACATATATATCTTGAATCATAGGATCACAAATATTAACCTATATTTACTAATGGTTTATGTTAGCTTAGTTGGACTAGCAGGTGACCTTAGGATCAACAAGTACGTTCTTGTTCCATTGGTAAGGACTCGGACAGTGGACTACTAGTGTATAAGATGCCATTAAGCAGTAAGTGGGTAAAGTCTCCATGAGCTAGGGTTTAGTAAGAGCACCATTACTTAGATCCTAAGATAGATTATAATCAACATAAGGATGTTTTATGCGGATGCGTCTAATTATGACAGAATTAGTGTGTCTAAGTCTTAGAAGAAGGTACCATCGCCCAAGTCCTAAAATGATATGCCCTTCAGATAAGACAATCATTGCACTAATAAACAAACCCGCGTTTTATTATCGGATTATTTCATGGTTGTATATTTTACTTTACATATGTTTCTCGGCTCTATCGTTTTCTTGTCTTCTTGTGTGTGTTTATTGCTTTACTTGTCATCAAAACCTTAGGTTAGATACACAAAACTGTGCCATTCTCTCAGACTGAAACCCCCATTTTGCATTAGTTATAGGTTTAACTTAGATAACTAAAATACTGATAGAATTAGGAATTAACGCTTTCTCTCTTAGTGATCGACACCCTACTTACCAACGAAACTACAATTGACCGGGTACACTGTTTTTAGGTATAGTCGGCATAAAATAAATAGTAAAACTTGATACATAAATAACACCTACACAACGACACATCAAGTTTTTGGCGCCGTTGCCGGGGAGTGAAGTTGTTTAATTCTTGTTTTTATTAGTGTTTTAGTTTAGTTTAGTTTAGATTAATTTACATATTTGTGTGTTTGTTTATTGCATTGTATATTTTGCATATTCTGTTTGTGTGTTTTCTGCATTATTCAAAGCACGTTGTAGAATTTTTTTCAAACCAATACGGCGTATTCAATTTATTGGATACGGCGTATAAATTTTTTTTTCAAACCAATACTGCGTATTCGACTCTATTATCAATACGGCGTATTCAGTTCACTGAATACGGCGTTTTAAGCTATTTGACAGTTTTCTTTTCTAGCGAATTTATTATAGGTTAAAATGGACAACCCCAATATTACTATGGAGGAGTATATCAGGCTTGAGGAAGAAAACGCTCATAGGCATGGTAAGTTATATAACTGGAAAACTGCTACGTATGATAAGATCTGGGATAATGAAGACGTTCACGACCTCGGATCTGTTGAAACTGAATTCCCAGCTATAGTCTTTAACGACACGTTAACATCTGAAGCAGCACTCTCGT
>BQNB010092455.1:8916-23301 GCA_026074375.1 Tanacetum coccineum | reverse complement strand
ACGGTTCAACAAGTTCAGAATTGGAAGCACGTGTATGCATCCAAGAGAGAAATTGTTTGGGTCAGTTTGCTAGAAAACTATACGGTGATTTTTTTAAAAAAGAGAGGGGAGGTTAAAGTAATTTTCCAGAGTTTGACTACAAAATAGCAAAGAAATCCTCGGCAACGGCGCCAAAAACTTTGATGTGTTTCAAAAGCTTTAAATTTTTAAGACTGAAAATACCGGATAATTATATGGAAACACACGGGTAAAAGTATAACCCACGTATGTAGTATAATCTTTTTAGGTAAGACAAGGTCGTCCACAGGGATTAGAGTAGTGTTTAAATAATCAGAAAGAAAATAGACTGTAACAATTTTGGAAATAATTTTTGTTTTACCAATGATAATAAATATGACTACTCGGATAGTTGAAAAATAACTTATAAGTGTTGGAAATGATTTGACCTCGAATATGGGACTTTAAATTATAAAAATGATTTCTCGTCAGAAAACATTTTCACAAACTAACTTGGTTAACTTAAGACTTATATTTAGTTAACTAGACCAAATGTGTCACTCAAATAATCCACTTTCGTAAATAGATAAACAAAATAAGCTTTGATATAATAACAACTGGATTATTTGAGTGACACATTTGGTCTAGTTAACTAAATATAAGTCCTAAGTTAACCAAGTTAGTTTGTGAAAACGTTTTCTGACGAGAAATCATTTTTATAAATTAAAGTCCCATATTCGAGGTCAAATCATTTCCAACACTTATAAGTTATTTTTCAACTATTCGAGTAGTCATCTTTATTATCATTGGTAAAACAAAAGTTATTTCCAAAATTGTTACAGTCTATTTTCTTTCTGATTATTTGAACACTACTCTAATCCCTGTGGAAGACCTGGTCTTACCTAAAAAGAGTATACTACATACGTGGGTTATACTTTTACCCGTGTGTTTCCATATAATTATCCGGTATTTTCAGTCTTATAAATTTAAAGCTTTTGAAACACATCACCGAATATTAAAGCAGAAATTGCCACCTACGTCAGTAAATGTTTGACCTGTGCCAAAGTCAAGGTCGAATGCCAAAAACCATTCGGTTTGTTGGTTCAACCTGTGATCCCAGTGTGGAAGTGGGAAAACATTACAATGGATTTCGTTACTAAGTTACCAAAGACATCAACTAGTCAAGATACAATTTGGGTAATTGTTGACCGACTCACGAAATCCGCTCATTTCTTACCTATGAAGGAAACTAACTCAATGGAGAAGTTGTTGAGACAATACTTGAAGGAAGTAGTCTCGAGGCATGGAGTGCCGGTTTTGATTATTTCTGATCGAGACAGTAAATTTACATCTCATTTCTGGCAATCGCTGAACAAACCCCTAGGTACTCAATTGGATATGAGTATGGCTTACCATCCACAGACTGATGGTCAAAGTCAAAGAACCATACAAATTTTGGAGGACATGTTGCGTGCTTGTGTGATTGATTTTAGGAAATGATAGGATAGACACCTACCTTTGGTGGAGTTTTCCTACAACAATAGTTATTACACTAGTATCAAAGCTACACCGTTTGAAGCTCTCTACGGCCAAAAATGTCGATCGCCTATTTGTTGGGCTAAGGTTGGAGACGCTCAGCTCACTGGTCTGGAAATTGTTTATGAAACAACTGAGAAAATCATTCAAATCAAGAAGCGTATTCAAGCTGCACGAGATAGACAGAAGAGCTACACTGATAGAAGGAGTAAGCCATTGGAATTTGAGGTTGGAGATAAGGTTATGTTGAAGGTATCGCCATGGAAAGGGGTGATACGTTTTAGCAAACAGGGGAAGCTGAACCCTCGCTATATTGGACCTTTCAATATTCTTGCTAAAGTAGGAACGCTTGCTTATTGACTTAAACTCCCAGAGCAATTAAGCCGAGTTCATAGCACTTTTCATGTTTCCAATTTGAAGAAGTGTTTCGTAGATGAACCACTAGCTATTCCGTTAGATGAGATCCAGATTGATGACAAGCTTAATTTCATTGAAGAACCAGTTGAAATTATGGATCGAGAAGTTAAACGGCTAAAGCAAAGCCGCATTCAAATCGTGAAGGTCCATTGGAATTCGAGACGAAGGCCCGAGTTTACTTGGGAGCGTGAAGATCAAATGAAGAAAAAGTACCCTCATCTTTTCGTTAACCCTTAGTCCACGTCTTAAGCTTTGAGGACAAATCTCTTTTAACGGGGGAAGAATGTAACACCCCAAAAATTTCAGGTCAATATTTTAAACTTTTCCGATCATTATTTTTGACTTTTATACGTTACATTTGAATCTGGCAGTTTATCGGGAAGTTAACCAGCGTAAATCTAAAAAAGGTCATCGGATGCATTCCGACTTTGGAGTTTGATTAGTTTAGATATTATATGAGTTATTTAATCTTTTCTAAGTGTTTCGTAGTTTACGATCACTCCCAGTATTTATTTTTACGTTTTAATGTTTAAATTACGTTTTTTGCGTTTTTGACCTAACGGAACCCCGGAAACCCGAAATCTTTTCGTGTAAACTTTAGTTATCATACATCTCGTAGTATAGAATCAAAAATCTCATTCACCCTCCCCCTCTTGTCATATTTTGGACGCCTAAACCCCCAAACCAAAACACTTTGAATCCTAAATTAAATACAAGAGCATCTTTTATAAAACTAGTGCATGTGATCTTACATATGCAAGATAGTGACACATGAGAGTGTCATTCTCATGCACACTCACCATGCTAACCTCTTCATGTGACCTCGTACACTTATTTAAGAGTTTGACTTGTACATTTGACCAACTCATGAACCTAGTATGATCCATGACTAAAAAAATTGAACCTTGTGGTGTTGTTTTGGCCGAACCCACACACACACGCCTTTGGTGTGTGTTTGTCACTTGGTACTATAAAACAAGAAACCCTAGACCATCTCTTGTCCTATAAATACATACACATATCATACTTAGGGTTTCATAATCATTTTTAAGCCTCCAAAAATTTCTTTCTCTCCCTCTTTTCTTCTTGAAGCTCACGGCCAAACACCCTCTTTTAGGGCTTCAATTATCTTTGATTTCTTGTATAATCCAATTATACTAGGTTCATTTCTAAGAACATCTAAGGTGGTTTAAAGTATTGGTTCTTTGATTTCAAGGGTCTTTCAAGAGTTTATAAACTAGGGTTTCAAGATTTGTTGTTGGGTTTTATAGATCTAGTATTTTGGGGTTTAGATCTTGTGATTTCTCTACTTGTTCTTCACTTTTGTAAGTGCCTTGATATTTTCTTGTGGTTTAATTATGTTCTTTCATATATGTTCAAGATCCATACATCCATATGTTGTGTTTTAATTTTTGAAAGATTATAAAACAAGATTTTATAAATAATGATGTTACTTTGTTTCACTAAGTTAAATATTATGTCCTTGGTGAGATGAGAGTTGGATGAGAGTTGAAACAATAGAAATGAAGGGATTAGGTTAGTTTTAGGTGTGGTTTTGTTATGCATTAGTTGTGAATGGAGATTAGGCTAGACTAAGCACTATTATGACGTTTGGTGTGATTTTTGGAAGCGTTTATGAAGAAGGTAGTTGCTGATCCAAAATGGTTTTGAGGTTTTGAGCGACTTAGGAATGTTTTCATTAGGCGTAAAATTAGTTTTTGGAGAGCTAGTTTCGAATAGATAGTTTTTCATATATCGCATACTAAAATTGGACTTAAAACGGACAAGTTATAGCCAAATGAAACTTAAAATATTTTTCGGCCAAATAATTTACATAGGTGCTGATGTGAATAGTAAAATGGGTTTTCGGACACTTTTGAGATATTTTTAGCTTTTAAAACACTAGAGAAACATATACTAACACATATATATTGATTAGTATCATTTAAAGACGTCGGTTAAATATTTTTAGGAAAGCGTTAAGGTTATTAAAATAGCTAAGTTTGGTGGAATTTTAGAAGATGTACATGGAGTAAACGTTTGGATTCCTTACTGCACTTAGGAAATATGGATTAAGGCAAATATAGGGACTGTAATAGTCCCGAAACTAAAAACTTTGCTAAAATAGAAACTTACTAAAAATAGTAATTTTTGGTTAAACGCCGAAACTTAACAACAAACTCTATAATTTTATTTTGTCACGTTTTGTTAATTAAGTCAAAGCAAAAACACATATGGATGTCTTTTGGTGATGAACATATTGTGCAATTCCCCTGTATACTTTCCATGTTTCTAAGACGCGTTATTATTCTAGGTCGCGACTAGATTTCTATATCATCTTTTACTTGCGTAAATTATCATTTGCTCATCTTGCTAATTTGAGTTCATAGCCACGTTTTACTATCTTTACTTTAATACTTTGGGGTGAGAAACATTTCTTGTTTTTAAACTATGGACACAGTTACTTCACGTTACCTTTTCCTGATTATGTGTTGCCTAAGTAGCGATAAGACCATAATGACACGAACTATCATGAACCTTCAATTGTCTGTTACGACGGAACTGGTTAAGTAAGGCAGATGTTGTAAATAGATCTATTGAGACTAATTATCCCTATCCAAGTGAGTAGCGCTCACTACCCACGGGGCTCCCGATAAACGGATATATACCATGTCAGAATTCACTAGGTGATCTTGGTCAGATACTTTTAGGGAAACTAATTCTTGTTTGGCATATAATATGCTTCCTTTTAATTAAGCTTCGGTGTCATGAGGTTAGCGCAACAGTAAATACTTTTCATGTGAAGTTGTATCTGTTATAACTGTCACTTGCGTACTGCGAACTTGTGGTCCACTTTTAATTTTAATTTTAAAACCTTATGAATCACAACTTTATGTTGGCGTTTTTGCATGTTTTTCTCAGGTGTTAGCTTTGGATTTCTTTGCTGCTTTATAGTGTTTCCATGCATTTGGGCCGATTTTCATGGACTTTATAATATCTATGTTACATCATTGTCAATCTTTGAAAACCTTTTATTCGCTTCCCGCATATTATCTTTAACCTTGTACATAATTAAACATTTTAAAATTAATGCAACGAGGTTGGATTCAAACGTACCCTTAGAGGTCGTTCTTTGTATCTTGTGTGATGTATATTATGACGTCACACCCCCGGACACGTGTTTTTGTCTAGGCCCCGTTTGGGGGTGTGACAGATTGGTATCCAGAGCCAAGGTTATAGAGAACCAGGTAGTATATTTAGGTCTGGTCTATAACCACTATGTGATCCTACATGTTTACTTGCTTACGTATATAATTACTATCGATAAGTATACGGGTATAAATTATAACACACTTCTATAATTATATTAGTATATTTTGCCTATGACTATACTTAATCATATTTTTCTGGCATTACACGCATTGGCATGGTTTGATATAAAGGGGATTTATATAAACTCTTGCTTGTGCAGGTTATGGCAGCTCTGGTTATTTCTATTTCTTCGGACGTATCAGTCGAGAGTGTGGGATCCTCTTTTCCGTGAGTTATCCTTATCGGTTCTATTTTTGTTGAGGTCCTGGTTGCACCAGAGGTGGGGGCGGCTGCAGTTGCCTCACCTGCCGAGGTACTCGAGTTTGATACTCATTCATCGTTAGAGGCTGATCCATCAGAGAGTTCACCACCTCCTGTATCTGTAGCACCTATGGTTTCACCTTTTCTGTGTTCATAAGATTCAGAGTCAAATACTAAGATACCCGAGAGGCATGTATAACCTACTACTTCTACTCTAGAGATCCCTACTACTCCCATTTTACCCGCACCATCTGCTATTGTTGCACCATCATCTGAGTATCCACTTGCACCTGTTGTTGCCCCACCCGGGATTCGTCGACGACAAGTCATTGTTATCCGACCCGGGGAGGACATTCCTATTGGTCGACTTTACCATACTCATCCTGGTGGGCCATGTAGGGCATTGACCACGAGGAAGTCGGTTAGACCCTATTAGCCTCAAATATTGAGTCGAACAAGGAAGTTCGTTCACTAAGAATATTATGTCTCGGTCATATAATTAAGTAACGTTGTAATAGACTAGATTAGGTAAACGAGCTCTTTTATGTAAGCTAATCGGTCACGTGTATCGGGCGAAAGCCCAAGTAATCACGAGCCCGACCCGTAGAAATACCATAGGCATGTAAGCCTCATGGTTTAACTATAAATACCCTTCTCCAAGGATGGTGAGGGTGTTGGTCTCATTTGTAATTTTCACAAGTAAATCAACCATTCTCATTTTTCTCTCTACTTTCTCTCTATTGTTTCTCTCTAAACTTCTTCATATCTTGTTCCTATCTTTTCTTCTTTAATTCGTGTACTAAGCAATGAAGTAAAGTGAAGTAGTTGCATCAGAAACCACTGTCCAGAATTCCAAGAGTTACTATAGGATACTATATGAGAAAACTAGCGTGGAAATGGTGGATAGAACAACAATGCCCATCAGGATATAAATGGATTCCCAAGATAAAAATGAAATGGGTGCCTAAAGTTAGAAATGAAAATGTACAAAAGAGAGTTAGTTTTGCCACATATAATGCATCTAGGATAACTAATGTCTTGAAACTCACAAATACAGTAGTATCCAATTTGTCATGTATTCCATCGTCCTCTAATTCTTCTTGCAGACTTGTTCGATCATCCTATTTCATTGTTGACTCAGATTTGCAAAGCCATATGAGGGGCATCTATGGATTTTTGCTAATTTTGTTGAAAATTATCTAGGTACCGTTGTTTTGGCAACATGATCAATTTGCTCTAATTTTGCGTTGGTTATGGAGATTTGGTTCAAGTTAATATACGACTCAAACATGGTCTATTACGGTCGAAGGCCTAATTCACATTCTCTTCTCTGTTGGTCAATCTTTGTGATGCGGATTGGAGGTGCTTTCAGTGAAATCTATGTGTTTGTTAGAGATCTTCAGGAAACGATCTACTCACCGATAATCATGGATCTGATCTCTATACAATTTCTCTTCAAGAAACAAATTTATCAACTCCAATCTGTTCATGGCTAAAGCCTCACCAACTCAAGCATGGTAATGGCATCGAGACTCTTCTATTTTACTTAGCTACATCAACCTGCTTTCGAAGAAGGATGTCGTAATTGGTTTACCAAAGTTGAAGTACGTCAAAGATCAACTATGTTCCTCTTTTGAAGTGAGTAAAGCAAAAGAAGTTCTTCAAGACAATGGCTGTTCCAATGCAAAAGGACGGTTAAATTTGCTTTATATGGACTTATGTGGTCCAATGCGGGTTGCTAGAATAAATGGGAAGAAATATATTCTAGTAATTGTAGACGACTACTCCTGATACACTTGGACTCTCTTTCTACGATCCAAGGATGAAACACCAAAAGTTTTAAAATATTTTCTCACGATGATCCAAAGAAATCTTCAAGCTCCAGTAATTTCAGTTCAAACTGACAGAGGCACTGAGTTCTTAAACAAGACACTCAATGCATTCTTTAAAGAAGAAGGGATCGAGCATCAAACTTCTACTCCTCGAACACCTAAACAGAACGGTGTTGTCGAAAGACGAAACTGTACTCTGGTTGAGGCTGCTCGAACAATGCTTTCAGCTTCAAAACTTCTTTTGTTTTTTTGGGCCGAAGCAAAAGCAATTGCAACCACTCCTATACTCAAAATAGAACTTCATGTCAACAAGTATTCGTCTCCACCGACAATTCTGCTCAACAATGACACACAATCCTACTAATGAATATTCAACCATACAACATAACCTTCAACTCCTACAATTTGTTCATGCCGAGGAAAACATTCCGGATGATCATGCAGAAATTTACAAATTCAAACAAGGATGGAATATACCAATCCTTTTCTATACACCGGTACGTGACGTGCTGAGGTCTTCCTCACGCCAACATTTGTAATTTCTAAATTTGCACATACCTGCACTTCATACATCAAGTTTCTAAATTTACCGTTTGGACAAAGATCACCCGTTACTCAAGTTTGTGAAATCATCAAGCCAGTGCAAACAGACGAAACTTGCAACTTTCGATATGAAATGTGTATGTTGAATCACCGTGTAGTACGCAGAACAAAAACCCATTAAAGGAGGCAATGGCTGATTCTGCTATGGATAGAAGCAATTTCAGAAGAGCTTATCAGTTTGACAAACTTCAAGTCTGTGAATTAGTGACAAACCTTTGGCAAGACTAAATCAAGCTAAAAATGGTTATGGAAAAACAAAAAAGGATGTACGAAAACTGTAATTCGCAATAAGGTACGACTTTGTAGCTAAGGGTTATGCTCAGGAAGGAGGTTTATTGATTTTGAGAATCATTTGCTCCAGTTGCTCGCTCGGAAGCTGTTCGAATTTTCGTCGCATATGCTGACACAAGTCTTTTCTAATTTATCAGATGGATGTGAAAACGACATTTCTAATGGTCCATTGAAGGAGGAGGTTTATGTTGCACAACCAAACGGGTTCATTGATCCTGCCATCAGACAAAGTTTACGATTAAGGAAAGCTTTATGATTGATTTAAAACAAGCTCGAGAGCCTGTTATGGATGTGAAACTCTTATATTTCCTGATATCAAAGGTTTTACCTAAGGTACCATTGTCTGACTCTATTCACGATAGATTCGGGTTAGGACATTTACTGGTGTAAATTTAGTTTGGATGACATTTATTTTTCGATCGTGCGCAAACCCTAAATTTTCTAAACGATTTGAAAAACTAATGTACAGTAGATTTGAGATGTCCTTAATGGGGGAAATGAAATTCTTTATAGGACTCCAGATCTACCAATCCCCACGTAGTATCTTTATCAATCAGGCCAAGTACACTTTAGATATACTTAGAAAACACGGTATGGAAAAAGGACAAAGCATTGGTACACCAATGGCTACGAAACCTAAATTAGATGTAGACTTGAGTGGTACACTCGTAGACCAAACTGACTACCGTAGTAAAATCGGGTCACTCATGTATCTGACATCTAGTAGACCAGACATAGTGCAAGCAATATGTTATTGTGCAAGATATCAAGCAAGACCGACTGAAAAACACCTTAAAGAGGTTAACAGAATCTTTCGATACTTAAGGGGTACCATTAACATGGGACTCTGGTATCCGAAGAATTCTGGCTTTGAACTAACAGCTTTTTCAGATGCCGACCATGCCGGATGCATTAATACTCGCAAAAGAACTTCTGGAGGAATACAGTTCCTAGGTGATTAGTTAGTCATCTGGATGTTAAAGAAGCAGGACTGTACTGCAATGTCATCAGCAGAGGCTTAGTACGTGGCGTTATCTGCAAGTTGTGCTCAAGTAATGTGGATGAGGACACAACTTCAAGATTATGGCTTCAACTACAATAAAATACCTTTGTACCGCGACTCTTAGTCAGCCATAGCAATCTCATGCAATCCCATACAACACTCCCGTAGCAAGCATATCCATACTCGATATCATTTCATCAAGGAACATGTTGAGAACGGTATAATTGAATTATACTTGGCAGAACTGACATTACCAATTAGCTGATATGTTTCTAAAGTCATTTCGAAGATATGGTTTCATTTATCTTGTCAGACGAATTGGTTGAGATGTTTGACTCTCAGAGAACTGGAGTTATGACAAATGATCTGGCTTGATATTTAATCAAACATCAACATGTACATATTTTTGAGAAAAGAAAAATACAAAATATAAAATTTCAAAAAGAAAAATACAAAATTAAAAAATCAGAAATGTTTCACAAAAATATTCTTCTTGACATGTCTCTTGGAATCGATAACATTTATGTACCTCGAAATATTGATTAACATCGACACGGGCATGTAAATGAAGTTCGAACAGGAGTTTCAAATGCTTTCAAAACATGTCATTTCTCATTTTCTTTATGTTTTTATTACTTGTAATCCACTCCAGATTACAACTCGGACGCCGAACGACAAAGGAGATGTACGCTTCAGTGCGCTTAGCCTTAGCGTTAGAAGAGACGTCCTTTTTAAACATTTTGTTTTTTCAAAATGTTTTGAACACAATTTTTTTAAGGATTTCTCAATGACCAATTCATAATACTTTCAAAATTGTGGTGTTCAACACTCCATCCCCTCCTTCAAGTTTTATAAGGGGGGGGGGAAAACCCAATTTCTTCTACCTATTGTGTCATTTTCAACATGAGTCAATGTTTGAGGGGGAGTTTTTCAGAAAACAAAGTTTTAATGATTTTGGATACATCATCTCACGACAATTCTTATGTATTCAGAACATTATCAAAAATCTCTTAATAACAACTCAGTAATAATGATGACTATCAATAGATTGTATGTTAGTATAGATGATTAAGTGGTTTGAGCATAATTTTTCCAGAATTCTCAATAACTATTCAATAATCTTTCAAATTGTGGTGTCTCACAATGTTAACCACTCATATTTTATATTCATTTTATATCTTAGGTATCATTTTTTTGGTGTCAAACATATGTAAAATGAGGGTGGAGCAAGTTAATGTTCCATATAATTCATGCTAAGTATAATAATATTTTTCCCACATAATTTTCATGACAAATTTTAATCACAAGGTATTTCAAAAACTAAGTGAATTAGTATTTAAAATAAGGGGGAAAATGTAATTAAAAGGTGGTGTTGAAAATAATAAGTGATCTAAACGACTCAAATGTGCTCTTCGGAAAAGGTTTTACGGTTCGATCTTATACCCAACAACATCTTAATTTTCACGACGATTCATGAGTCATATGAGGTGGTTAGAGTTAGGAATCTGTCCTATGGATCAAACCAGAACCAGAGGGATCTACCCAAAGCGACATCTCTAGTAGTTAGAAATAGCGTCCCTTAGGTTATGAATGGAGATGAATGAGTATTAGGGAATATTGCCGACTAAGATTGAGCTTAACGCACTGGAACAATTACACAACGGTATTTATGTAATGACGTCTGGTAAGCATTGAAGGGGTTGAGAATTTAAAAGAAAGTGTATTGGATAAAGGGTGAAAAAGAAGAAAGCCGTCCTTACACTCTTAGGCAGATAACCGGTCAATTATAATCTATCCGGTTTTCAGACAAAGATAATTCTGTTATTGAAGACGCAGCTCGCGACCATAGTGATGCAATGCACAACCCTTTCCCCAATCCTATTTGAGTTTCTCTCAACAGAACTTATCGTCATTTGTCACGAAGATACACATGACCTTCGATGAACTTTCTCAGACTCCGAAGTTTGTTGATCATTGAATAGGTGGGCAGTCTGCTCCTATCATTTGGTTACTAAAACACCAAAAAGGCCCTAATCGGTCTAGAGCCAAGAAAACAATAAAATTAAATCTCATTTAGGAACAATTCATTACAAACACTTGTTTGAACAATCATCAAGTTCACAAGCTAGTTAACAAGAGTCCTACGCTTATCCTTGTGATGTTTTGCCAGAACATTCCAAGTGATACTTAGTATCATAGTGGCCAAGTGGAATCCTGCTTGAGCCAATATCAAACACAGCTCTTGGTAGGTGACTACAAGATCGCAAGATGGCATAGACAATAAAGACAATGACAAAGGCTCAAAGTCTAGACCGCAAAGCATGAAGGAACAAGTTTACAACAAAGAACAAAGAGAAAGACCAAGACCACATGAGCTTAACGACAAAAGCAATCTCATTATCTCATGAAGGAGTGTCATCATTGAACTCACTTCGGGGGAGATTGTTAGCCTCAAAATATTGAGTCGAACATGAAGTTCGTTCATTATGTATTTAAGTCTCGGTCAATTAATTAGTTAATGTTGTAATAGAATATTATCGGGAATCAGGCTCGATAGTTAATCTAATATTGTATATGTTTCGGGTTTAATCTCAAGCAAACCCCGAGCCCGAGTCCTAGTTAAATATCCCTCGCGTCACATTAAATATGTAGGGGTATATATATAGATATTTTCTACTAAGAAAATATCTCTCTCATTATTTCTAGAAAATATCTTTTCCTTTTCTCTCATCTCTCTCTCTTCTTTCTCTCTCTAAACCATTATCTTATTTCTAGTTTCTTGGTTCGATCCGTGTTGTGTAATATGAAGTGAAAGTGTAGATCGGGTTCCGACATTTACATCTATATTTTTCCTGCATTGCACGCATTGGCATGGGTTCATATAAAGAGGATTTATATAAACTTTGCTTGTGCAGGTTATGGCAGCTCCGGTTATTTCTATTTCTTCAGACGTATCAGTCGAGACTCGAGAGTGTGGGATTCTCTTTTCTGCGAGTTATCCTCATCGGTTCTATTTATGTTGAGGTCCCGGTTTTACCGGAGGTTGGGGTGGCTGTAGTTGCCTCACTTGTCGGGGTGCTCGAGCTTGATACTCATTCATTGTCAGAGGATGATCCATCAGAGAGTTCACCACCTCCCGTATTTGTAGCACCTATGGTTTCACCTTTTCTGTGTTCAGACGATTCAGAGTCAAATACTGAGATGCCCGAGAGGCATGTATCACCTACACCTCATAATGCTATGCTTAATAGGTGGAGGAGCAGAGTTGCATCATAATCACCATCACCTATTATTTATACTCCATAGATTCCTACTACTCCTATTTTACCCGCACCATCTGCTGTTGTTGCACCATCATCTGGGTTTCCACTTGCACCTGTTGTTGCCTCACCCGGGATTCGTCGACGATGAGCTATTCTTATCTGACTCGGGGAGGACATTCCTATTGGTCGACTTTACCATACGTATCCTGGTGGGCCATGTAGGGCATTGACCACGAGGAAGTCGGTTAAACCTTTACCTTCTCATCGTTTAGCATTGAGGTACACATCACATCACTTAGATCATTTTACTTTCGGATCATCATCGAGTCATTCATCTTTAGATCATTCATCATCTGGGCATTCTATTTTGGGTCATTCCTTATCCGAAAATGCATCACCAGACACCACTGTTGTTGATTCATCTACATCATCAATATTTGTTTATCCACCACTTGCTAGGACTCTACAGTGTAGCGAGGCCTATCACCGTTGGAGGTCTGCCCCATTATCTACCATGTATCCACCGATGACATCTGAGTCGTCAGCTGTGGATTCTTATTTCGAGTCATCTGCTGGACCATCTTGTAAGAGATGTAGGTCTCTTGCTGCTACAGTGACTTCATCTATCCATGATTCGAGAGCTTTAGTTCCTTCTCGTGCTGATCTCCTTCCACCTCGCAAGAGGTTTAGGGATTCTATTTCACCGAAGGATAGTGTTGAGGAGAACATTGATACGAATGTGTTAGAGGATATTGAGGTTGATGCTACAGCTGATAAGGTTGCAGTAGATAGGGATGTTAAGGCTGAGGTTGATGCAGGTATTGGTATGGAGGTCAATGTTGGGGTTGTTGTAGAGGACGAGGTTGAGGATGAGGTCGAGTCTAGTAATAGGGGTACTATGAAGTTTGGAGTGGATGTGGTTATCGGTATTGATATCATTGACAGTATGCTTATACCTACTGTTGTGGAGCATTTGAAGCAGGTTCAGGAGGGTTGTAGGATATTTATGAGCATGTTATTAAGATGCCTCTTCAGAGGATAAAGGACATTGAGACGGGACAGAGAGAGTTGGAGGCGAGGAGTTTGATTGCCGGTGGAGAGAGAGAGCTAGCTTACTTGAGCAAATGATGATGGAGAGTGCGAGCGCCGATAGGTTTTGGCGACGCATGAGCTTTATGGAGAGTGAGCTTAGGCAGATCTGTAGGTTCTGCTACTATAACAGGATGCGATTTGGGAGATTAGAGACATTCGCTGTAAGGCATTTAGGTTTTCGTCCATGAGGTTGTGTATGGATTTTAGGCTAGTAGTAGAGCCAGTTGATAGTAGTAGTATTAGCGTAAATCAAGTTCCCTATTATGGGTTGAATGTAACTGATTGATGCTTTTATATATGATATGAAAAGCTTATTTTGATTCTCTCGCGTGTTTGTCTTTATTGCTATTTACTTGTTCTGGCAAAACATGTTCTATTGTATTTTCCTATATACACCTTATTTACCATTTATAGTGGCTATATCTCGTATCGAATCTCACCGTGTGCTATGTCTTGTGCTGTAGAACATGACTATCACTCATTATGGTATGACTCCAGAGGCAATTGAAGAACTCATTAACCGACGAGTGGAAGAAGTGTTGGCTGCTTATGAGGCGACCCGTGCTGCAAATGCTCTCGAGGCTGAAAGTCAAAGCCAAAATGGCAGTGACGGCGATAATAGAAATGGTAGAAATGGAAATGGTGGAGATAGAAATGGTGGAAATGGAAATGGTGGAAATGGAAATCCAAATGAGAGTGCGAGAGGTGCTAGGCCTGTTGCACGAGAGTGTACATACCAAGACTTCATGAAGTGTCAACCACTCAACTTCAAGGGAAC
>BQNB010092454.1:0-26613 GCA_026074375.1 Tanacetum coccineum | reverse complement strand
CTAGACTTTTCGAACCAAGTATATCGTCTTAAGAAAACTCTGTACGGTCTTAAACAAGCCCATAGAGCCTGGTATGACAAGCGTTACTCATTCTTAATTGAACACTATTTCACAAAAGGTATTGTCGATCCGACATTGTTTACAAGAAGACACGGGGATGATATTTTATTAGTTCAAATCTATGTTGATGACATAATTTTTGTGTCAACTAAACCAGCGTTTGCAAAAAGATTTGAAAAACTAATGAAAGATAATTTTGAAATGTCAATGATAGGTGAAATGAAGTTCTTTCTTGGACTTCAGGTTCATCAATCACCCTGAGGAATCTTTGTATGTCAATAACAATATACTATGGATCTTTATAAGAAACACGGGATGGAAAAATATGATACAATTTGTACACCAATGGCTACAACCAAACTAGATGCAGATTTATAAGGTACCCAAGTTGATCAAACTAAGTATCATAGTATGATTGGGGGCCTTATGTATCTCACTTCTAGTCGACCAGACCTTGCCTTTGCGACATTTGTATATGCGCGTTACCAGACACATCCAACTGAAAAACACCTCAAAGAGGTTAAAAGGATCTCTCGTTACCTAAGACAAACCATTAACATGGGTCTTTGGTACTCGAAGGATTCTGGGTTTGAGCTAATTACATATTCAGATGCAGACTTTGTAGGGTGTAATGATGATTGCAAAACTACATCTGGAGGCATTCAATTTTTAAGAGATAAGCTAGTCAGTTGGTCGTCGAAAAAGCAAGATTGTACAACAATGTCAACTGCGGAAGCTGGGTACGTATCATTATCTGCATGTTGTGCTCAAGTCATTTGGATGAGGACGCAGCTGCGAGATTATGGATTTCGGTACAACAAGATTCCAATATATTGTGATACACAAAGTGTAATTGCCATATCTTGCAATCCGGTACAACATTCATGTATAAAACACATTAACATCCAATATCACTTTATCAAGGAGCATGTCGAAAAAGGTACCATTGAACTTTATTTTGTTAAGACGAAATACCGACTTGTTGATCTTTTTACAAAAGCCTTCCAAAAGAAAGGTTTGAGTATTTAGTTCACAGGATTGGTATGCGATGTATGACTCCAACTTAGTTGGAACGTCTGGCAATGTCATCTTCTTGAATGAAAGATCATACATCAAAACAAATTGTAAATATTTTTCAAAAACAACATACAAAATTGAAAATTTTCAAACACAAAATACAAAATTAAATTTTTTCAAAAAACAGGAAAAAATATTTTTTACTATTTTTTTCATATTTTTCAAAACTAAAAATAAAAAAAAATGAAAAAAACTCAAAAACATAATTTAAAGATACAAACACATATCTTTTTCGTTTTATCAATTGCATGATATCGTATTTCTAAAAAAGTGGTTCTTTAAATACAAAATAAATGAATCATGAACTGAGGGGGGAGTAAATCATTCAAAATGTTCTTTCACTGCTAAAATATGTGGTTTATAATCAAAATCCATTCACAAACAAAGGATTTCTTCTAAAACATCTTTCAAAAATCATAAAGTTTAACAAAATTCAAATGTGCAAAATTGGAAGAAATTACAATCTCTTGAATAAGTTCTTTAATTAGACGTTTATTCAAGGGAGAGTTATGAAATTCTTAATTTTCAAACATCTTATCAAGAATGTTCAAAACTGCAAAATTAACTACTTTTGATAATGTTCTTTAATTAGATATTTTATTGAGGAGGAGTTATAAATTTTTTAGTCAAATCATCATCAGAAAATAAAAAATGTGTTCTCAAAAGCAAAAATAACTTCTTTTTGAACAAAGTTTTTTTTAAAAGAAAAAAAATTCAAAAATGGATAATTGTTCGAGGGGGAGTTATAATTTTTTCAGTCAAAAACGAGAACTTAACTGCATACTAATTCAAAAGGTTTGATGTAAAAAGTGGTCTAACTCCAATGGGGAGTTATGAATTTTTTTGTATCACAAAGATATACGAAAGTAATTACAAGGGCTAAAAGTGTAAATGTGCAAAATAAGAACTTTCGTATCGGTGTTTATTGAATACGAAAGAAACTTGATGGTCTGAAAGGACAAGTTCAAAAAGTTAGCTTTTGTAGGGTTAAAATAGCTTACGTAAAGAAACTTGAGGGTCTGAAATGAGAAGTTCAAAAAGTTAGCTTTTGTAGGGTTAAAATAGCTTACGTAAGGAAATTTAAGGGACTAAAACTGCCAAAGTTAGATAGTCATTTTTGGAAGTATAAATACAACAGTTTCATACGCAACCTTATCACTTTCGTAAATTGATAAACAAATGGTTTCGTAAATACTCTGAGCTTTCGTAACAAAGAAACACGATCCAAATCATTTTATTGGTTCTCTGTGATTACAAAAAGTAAGAAAACGTGTCCTATTTGTATTATTTGTGCTTAATTGTTAATATTAATTAAATGAAATAGGTTTCGTTTAGATCTAGGGTTTCGTAAATATGCAAACTGATTAAAAAGTGAAATTGATTTAGGCAAAATGTTAATGTATGCTTTGTGACATGATTGATCACTGAAAATATCATTTATGAAAAAAACATTTATTAGGTTTCGTAACGATGATAGGTTTCATATCCTTAAAAAATTGCTTTTGGACATAAGCATAAGCTTAAATTGTTAATAAGATGATAATAAGCTGAAAAAAAGTCAAAAACATTCAGATAAAATTTTCAATTGGTAAATATGTTTATGAAAGTAATTTTTTCAAGTTTAGGTTTCGTAAAAATTATCAAAGGGTTTTGTGAACAGTAATGGGCCAAATAGGTTTCGTAAATGATATTTTGGGCTTAATCAATGGGTTTCGTAAGAAATAATGGGCTTTTAAGATTGGGTTTCGTACAAGGTTATTATAGGAGCCATAAATTTAAAAAAAAAAGACTCAAATGGGTTTAATTGTTAAACAAAATGGCATCTTACAAAAACAAATGATAAATTTTGTTACATAATTATATTTTATATTGATAAATAGATCAAATGGTGAAGATTGTGTCCGGTTTCGACCGTTTCCTGAGTTTAACAGGATGAGGATTGAGCAATTTACTGACTATCCAAATATCGTATATAAGATTAGGTTTTGTATAACAAAAAAATTTTAGTCAAGTGATCAATGATTCAAAAAACATGAAATGAAAACATGAAGTGGAAATACATAAGGGTGCTACAAAACTGTTCGTGATCATAAAGTTTCTCATGTTTTATCAAAAGGAAAAGTTCAAAGTTTTGAAAAAGAATGTTTCAAAAACCGTTCAAAAGGTGATTTATGACTATCTATTGTACATAATAGGGTAAATGGTCTAAGTTATGTCCGGTTTCGGCCGTTTCTGCAATGAACAGAATGATGTGTGAGTGGCTTAGTGACCATCCAGTTATTGTTTCATTAGATTGGTTGTATAATCAGTGTTTTCAGACATCTTTGAAAAACTTGTGTTTTGGAAAATTTATCTCAATTTGTAAATCAAAAACAGAATTTCATTGTTGTCAGAAAGTGGTACTCTTTCACTAAAAAGTGTTTTAAGAATATAAATTTTTACTCTTGGATTTATTAAAATGGTTGTCACAAACTTGTGTTTTGCCAAATTGGTATTTTCAAAATCAGAGTATATTTTTATTATTCTGAAAGAGTATTACTTCACAAATGCTTTTTGGTGAGGAAACTCAAAATAGAAGAGATAACCATCCATACGTGAAATGCAAATCAAAGTTGATCAAAAAGAAAATTCCAGAGCATCCAAAAAAAAAAAAAAAATGGATTAAAGAAAAAGACGAATAAAGCGTATGGCATGTGCCCGAAAAAGAAAGAATTGGCACATGAGAAAGAAAATGATCAACATTAGCATATAAAAATAGACAGAGTGGAAAGAGACAAAAATGTTATATAAATGTGTATTACATAAACTTTATCTCATTTCACTAATATTTATGTCATCATACAGTATTCTACATGGCTCAACAAGTAATTCTAGCTGCTCAACTTGTTCCAAGATTTCATAAGATCGGGAGATGCAACAATTATGTGGTGTTGCAGAGTATTCCATGCTCTCCTGGATGCAAGATTGTTGGGCAGATTCTACTTGATCATCCACTGCTGATGTACCTGTTGTGTACTTACAACAATTTTGGAGGACGGTGAGTAAAGTACCTGGTCCTGAAGAAATGATCAAGTTTATGCTGAATACTCAACAGTTTGTTTATACTGTAGATATGTTCTGAGATATTCTTCAGTTGCCAGTGGAAACTCCTGATAATCCATTTGTTGCACCAATCAACATTGAGACTATTAAAGTTTCCATGAACAAGGTTGGCTATCAAGGTGTTGTTGATAAAGTGAGCGCTTTCTACACGAAGAATCTAGCTCAACTGTACATCTAGACATGATCAAACCAAGATCAATATTCTTCAAATGTTTCATGCCGTGATCAACTATAAAATGTTTATTTAGCTGCTCTTCTATGTTTTTCCATTTAAGTTGGGGATTTCTGAATAATGTGAACAAAGAAAGAAGCATTCAGTATTATCCTCGAAGTAATCAAGCTCATAATTGCTGATTTAATGAAGAAATTCCTAGAAATTTCTAAACGGATTGAAGAGTATTATCATTCTATCAAAGATGATATTCCATTGGTTAGTGTGTACACTACTAGGGATGCGCGTGTACGAGGGATGCTGATTTTGGATGCGTTTATAACAGAAGAGATCCGTGCCACTGATGACTTTAAGGAGTATGAGACGGTGTTTATGAAGGTAGATGTTCCAATGAATCAACCACAACCGGTTGTTTCTACCTAAGGAATGCATAGGTCTACACCTAGAGCCCATAGGACACCTACCCTTACTGCTAGTCCTCAGGGGAAGAAGAGGAAGCAGAGTGCAGGAGAATCAAGTTCACCACATAAATCATTAAAGATAACCGTTCGAAAACAAAAAGTAGTTGAAGGAAACAAAGATGATAATGACTCCGAGAATAGGTTAGATCTCGGGAGTCATAAGGACAATCCAAAACATGTTGATGATGATGATGACAAAGATGACGAGATAGGCTAGTATGAGGAGAAAGAGGGAGATGGGTTAGTTTGGAGACTTGGACTAAGGAGACACAGACAAAATTCCACCACACTAGAGTTCCTAGGACAATCTTATCTTCGGATAAGAATCTTACTCAGGAATAGACGGAAACTGTACCACTCCCTACCACAACTACATCTAACACTCCACGCTCCAAACGATGAATTTCCAGTAAGTACAACCATCTTCCAGGTGCACTTCGCATGATGTGTAGACGTCAAGGATATATGATCCAGAACATGAAACGGAAGTGTGTAACAACTAAACAGTTCTGGAAGACTCAAAACAAGTAAATCAAGTTCTTCATCTGGGTGTATTGATGTGTGCTTAACACACATCATTTATACCCGGAACAGCACCTAAAAAGACTAAAAACACTAAAATATGAATAATTATATTGCAAATATGTTTGTATTGTGTTTTTATGTCTTGTAGGTATTAAGCATTGAAAACAAAGCAAAAACGACAATTTTCGGGTTCAGTTCGATCAAGCTTGCTTATTTTTCGAGATCAAGACAAAGTCGTTAATACTTCCCGAGCATGCCATTAGAAAGAGCACGAGATTTCGAGTCCGGCTTGGTACCTTCTTGTCTCTATTGGGCCGACTGACGCCATTATATGGGTTGGGTCGACCCTTACTTATCAAAGATCAAGATGTTAAATACTTTTATAAAAGTCTGCATGAATCTCAGCCAAGTTGAAGCAAAGAGTGAGATCCACTAAGGCCAGAGAAAAAGATTCGGCCTAAGATCTAGTTTAGATATACTGAAGAAGTTGGCTGTGTACTTGGCGTCTGCCATACACTCACCTAAATTAATTCCACAATAGCGCGTGATCCCCCACTATCACCCCACTATCTTTTTTTAGGACAATTAAATTTTGACACGTGGCACATACTTATCAAAATTCACACAGGAATAAAAGGGAGAACGAGTAAATGATTGAAGATAGTAATGCGTTCATTTAAAGCAAATAAAAGGGCACGTGTCCTTCTTTGATTGTTAGATCAGATCTGTTATTCTCTGGCCATTTTTTGACGCGTACAAGGAACCTTCTAGGCCAATGATTACACACGCTTTCTCTTGAAAAGACTCTTTTGCCCTTGCTTTCCTGGCTCTCATGGTGGCTTCTGAAAGGACTGTTCTACCCTCCCTCCTTTTTGGTTATAAAATGATGCAAGCAATAGACGATTAAGATTAGTTTTTAGTTAGAAAAATTGTAATGTAGGAGTAGTGTTAGATTTAGTGTAGTTTTTGGATAGAATTAGTTTTCACTCAAAATAGTAGTAGTAGCTCATTTTAATGTTTAGCTTATTTTAGGAATTATTGTAAAAGCTTTTATAGCTTATTTAGTTTATTGTAATCAACTCTTTTAGCTTATTAATGAAGATGAGATTAATGAAGTTGTTACTTGGCTTATGCTTCTCTACATCCTTGTTTTCTTTTCTCTTCTTTTAAAGCTTCTTTGGGCTTATGCTTAAAAGCTTATTATCTCTTATTCGGACAAGCTCATATAGCTTATTCGATTTGATTTTAAGCTTATATATTCGAAAATAAGCCTAGCTTATTTTTGATTTTTTCTCTCCCTTAGTTATTGAATTAAGCTATTTAATAGCTTATTTAATTAGCTTATTTCTAACTTATTTGTTCTTTTTATCTTATTTTTTCAAAACCTTTTAATTTAGTTTTTTTAGTCTTATTGAAATAGCTTAATCATTTAGATCTACTAGCTTTTAGCTTTTCTATTTCAGAATACTTGATATTTTGGAATTTAAGCTTTTAGCTTATAGCTTATTCATATAGCTTATTTGTCTTAACCTTTTGCTTGTCTTATTGTTGATGAAAACTCATTCTACCTTTTTGGCGTGGAGCTTAAGGGTCTTTTAAGCTTATTTTTTTAGATAAAGTTTTAAGCTTTCTAAGTATTTATCTAGCTAATTAGTAAACAAAGTTCATACTTTTACTAGCTAATTAGTTATTTAAGTATTAATCAAGTTTTAAGCTTTAGATTTTAAATAAGTTTATTAGATCGGGTGGTTTTTTCATTCGATTCGGTTCATCATTCGGTTTTATCCTCTTTCTCTTTTCAATTCTAGTAGTTTAGATTTATTTAGCTTAAAATGATTATGTTTGCTTATTTGTTGATTAGTATGCTTAGTGAGTAGATTTTATATATGCTTGTTAAGTGATAAATTGTTTAGTGAATTAAGTGTGATTAATAAAAAAGGAAAATATTGATTAGTGATTTTCGGATTACTTAGATTATTGTTTTGGTTACTCGAGCGGGCAAAAGCCGTAAGAATAATTAGGCATTGATTTAGTAATTAATATCTTGATAAAAGTTGTTTTCAATATAAGCCAACATTGTGAGAAGATAATTTGTTTGAAAGATATTGATTCATCGATAAAGACTTAATTGTATATTCAATTAATACTTAAGGATCTAAACAATTCACTTAGCAGGCATATCTTTTTATATATATCTCTTTCTTTGTTTATTTGCTCGCTGTTGGTTATCTAGTTTTCTTTAGTTTATTTTTATTAAATATTTAGTTTAAAACCAAAAACAAAAATATTCGGCATTAAAGCATCAAACAAAATGCTTTCGTGAATTTCAAATTCATCTCTCGTTGTGACACGACATCCGGAAGATAAACTATTACTTTTCCTAAAGTAAACTTTATCCGACGTGATTACTTATATACTATTACTCGACTAGTTCTAATGAACGAATCAGTTTTTGGCGCCGTTGCCGGGGAGAGTTGTACGATTTTCACGTGGTGTTTCGAGTTAGTGCCTTGAAGATCCTTTCTTTGGAAAGTTTATTTTCATACTTATTAAAGATATAAAAATCCAAAAATATTTTACATTTCTACTTTCTTTTTCTTTTTATTTTTATTATTTTTACATATAAAATGTATCAAAAAATATTATCCTATATCTTTATTTCTTTAATTCTTTCTTCTTTACTCCTATCCGTTTGATTTTAAAATGTTTTCGTTATAAACAATTTTGGTTGCACGTTTGGTGTGGAGGTCCGGATAATGGGTGGGGAAATGGCCCTGGTGTAGCAGTGTAGGATCCGGAAATGAGTTTGTCTATGACCCAAATCTCTATTCATTTAATGAAAACACCCAAACTTCTTAACCAACCTCCAATCACAATACGAGACGATACTTGTGTGATGTTTTGTGGAGGAACCCTCACACGATGTAAATGTCAAACGGAATCAACCCGTCTATATTAGGGGTTCCTTTGTTACAATTAAGATTTTGGTTTTAACCAACCTCTATTTTATTCACCGAGTTAGCCATAACAGTTTGACTGTTGTGAGGTTTATGGAGGTCCCCATTATAGCTCTGATTGTCAAACCAGGAACCATCTTCTCTATAAGCCTTCTCCTAGTAACAATTATGACTTTTCTTGTTTTGACCAACCTCTACAGTACCATATTGATCAGTCGCCCCCTCGAGATTCAGATTTTTATAGTCATTTTAAGCTTTTACAAATGGAAATTGACCGTCATTTTGAGGAAATGCTTAGACTTATAAAGCCTATTCCACTTGTTGGCATAGGAGAACCTGAGGGGAGTGATGATTACACGGATGTGGCCTTCTTGACGATGAGCTATTTCTAAAGACAACATAATATCGTCTCATGTACACACCTCTGCATACCCACAATCTCCCTTTCTTGACTACATGGCACTACAAACACACTCTTAATGGGGGATGAGGTTATTAGCACTACCCTCTTAAGGGAAATGATGAAATTCATAAAGTCTAGTGTTGATGATCTTGTCCCAATCCTAAGGGAGTCTAAGGTAACATCAGATGATGATTCTGAGTGTGATATGCTTAATATTTCTTTGCCCACCACTGATGTTAGGGAAGAAGATTTTGATATCAATTCACCTTTAGTGAGACTAATTAGGTGATTTTTGATTCCCCCTCCCCCACCCCCCGACTCCACACTCCTCGCCTTCCGCCTCACCCGCCCCCTTGTGATGCCCTTGTTACAAAATGGCCTCTATTCCACCCCCTCCCGCGGCCCCCCACCCCCACACCCCCCCCCACCCTCTTTTTCTCCATTTCCCCCCCCCCCCACCCCCCGCCACCCCCTCCTTCACCCCCCCATTTTACCCTCCAAAACATCCCCGAAGTCTTCCCGGGCCCCCCCCCCCCCCGAATGTCTAATGAGCCTTTAGGTGATGATTCAAAACCTAGATCTTATGATGTGTCTTTCTCAAACCCTCTCTTCGACTTTAATGATGATTCTACCTTATGTAATGATAATCCGCTTTTTGATGAGGAGTTTTGAGGACATTACTAGTCTGGACCCCCCCTGAGTTGACTCTAGTTATTGATGAGTCCACTTTGCTAGTCACACTATCCTTACTGTGTAGTGATGTTTTAGGAGATGCTATTGTAGATATCAACTTACTTTTAGGAGAGCATTTAGACACCTTCTCAATAGGAGATAGGGAAATTGACTTCAACCCTACTAGGTACATAGAAGAACTAGAACGTTTACTAGCCAATGACCATGTCCCAGTCCCAAGAGTGTTTGATGAACCCTTAGGTAATTCTGATTCGATGTCTAGATCATCTAAGACTAGTGACCTTTTTAAGGAGCTTATTGATGAGTTCGGCCTAGACGATTCAATTCCTACTAAAATTAATGATAGGTATCATGATTCAGAGGGTGACATTCTATATTTTGAACAATTGCTTAATGAAGATACATCTTTCGATGTATCTCCAGCATTGTTACCTACAAAGACCTCCTCACTAGTCATATCACTTCCTGATTTTAAGCACATTTACTTAAGGGAAGTCAAAAGATTTGATCTTTTTTTCTCCCTGACACAGTCGGTTAAGAAGACAAGGGTGATGGAGACCCTTTCTTTTGTTTTTTATCATATGCCATCACCCCGTCATGATGCATACTTACCTATGGAGGGGATGTATTGCTATTACCATCCTCACCTCACATCGGGTGATGGATTTGACCATGGACCTAAAATGAAATAACCCTGGAGTCAAGCTAGAGACTCGAACAAAAACAAGCTCTTCTCGGGAGGCAACCCGTGTTCTCTTCCTCTTTCTATATTTCTTAGTAGTAATAATATATTAGTTTCGTAGTAGTATTAGTAATTAATAAGTGTGGAGGTGTGCTTCTATCCTTGTTGTGTTTCGTGGTTTTCTGTTTTTTGCTTGCAGGATTCTCTTTGATCGTGAAGACCTTTGTGCTTGTTTTCAATCCTCCAATCACTCGGTCTCCAGTCGATCTTCATATTATATCCTGAGAATCCGTAATCCTGATCATATATATATATATATATATATATATATATATATGTTCACTTTTCACACTTGGAATTTCTGATTTGCCTTTTTCGTTCTTAAGTGTGGGGGTAAAACCCGACACTTTTGAACATGAGGCCAATGTTCGGTTCTAAGTGTGGGGGGATCTCTATTGAAATTGATCATGCATGTGCCTGTCTGTGTTCCCACGCAACCCCGTTTTGACCTATATGACCTATATTTTGTTTTCTTTTATGCACAAAAAAATAATAAAAAAAATATAGAAAATAATAATATAAAAATGTTTAAAATAAGTAGGCCCGTAGGCTAGAACTAAGGAGATTTTGGACTTGACCGAGTGTCTCACTCTAGCTTTCCCCTTAGCTTTTGAGACTAAACGTTTGCTAAACATTAAAATTTTGCAAAGAACGAAAAATGATAGAGTTAAATATAATGTTCGATGCTTTACGTAGTCAAGGAAGTAGTTGGATCTTTAGAGCTAATAGCGGTTAATTATTGCTTTTTGCTCCATCACCTTAAAAACTATAAAAAATAATAATTTTTAATAAAATAAAGTTGATTTTGGTTTTTGCGGATTCTAGTTTTGAATCTTCGTAGAGATTCCTTCTGGTGAAAGTAAGGTACACATCGAGGTTTTGTCAGTGTTGTGGGGAAATAGGCTACCGATTCCTGACGGCTCGCTCCCGTTGTCTAGGTAGTTAAAAGACCACAAGACTTGAAATTTGGCTAATATATATATATATATATATATATATATATATATATATATATATATATATATATATGTGTGTGTGTGTGTGTGTGTGTGTGTGTGTGTGTGTAATAATAATAATAATTTACCTTGTCAGATTACTGGGTCTTGTCGGTTAGGACGCCCGATGTCTCAGTCTTCATATAAGGCAAGGAATCCGAGACTGATAAAAGTTTACTGGCTCTGTCGGTTAGGACGCCCGATGTGTTAGTCTTCAAAAAGGTTAAGGGAATACCCAAAGTCGAAATAAGACTACTGGTTCGGTTGGTTAGGACGCCCGATGTGTCAGTTATTTAAAGGACCGAAGGCTAATATTGTTGCATTAATAATACTAATAAAGCCAAATTTAGACTTCGAGGTTATCTAAATAAAGCCTCCGTCTCTGGACTCGTAGTTGAGTTATTTCGGATGAAATAAAAAGGATAACCCCTAAATCATGCGAAATTAGAACCTTAATGTAGACCTTATTATCACCATATCGTCTCTTTATGAAAGGATTTCAAACTAATTATGGTCTAAACCGGGCACCTTTATGATAATAAGGACATAATTTATTTGTCACCAATAATAATAATAAAATATTTAGAGGATCTGGGAATAAGGGAGCGAAAAGTGGCTAATGCGTACACAGTTAGCATTTATGAGTAGTGTTAGCATCTAATCTTATATTTAACTGTGATTTCGTTTTAAGCTTAGTTTGGGGATTGTGAAAAATCAAGGATGACGAACTCCCGTTCTTAAAGCCTTTTATATAAATTTTATCTTAGTTTTTATCTATTTTTAAATAAGTGGTTAAAACGGGGGCGCTTTCGAAATAAATGATTTTTGAACCTTCTTAATGGACCTTTTATGTTCTTGTTTGATTGTGAGGGGTCTAAGTTAAGGGGGGTTAAATTATTCTCTTTTCGGGCGTGTATTATAAACATTGCGTGTGGGACCAGAAATGGCTAAGTGTGAGGGAATTTGATGTATGCTTAAACACACATCATTTATACCCTAGAAAACACCATAAAACGGACTAAAAACACTAATATATGAAATATTATATTGCAAATATGTTTGTATTATGTTTTTATGTCTTGCAGGTATTAAGGATTGAAAACAAAGAAAAAACAGGAATTTTCGGGTTCGGCTCGATCAAGTTTGCTTATTTTCAAGATCAAAATGAAGTCGTTAATACTTTCCGAGCATGCGATTGGAAAGAGCACGAGATTTCGAGTCCGGCGGTGCCTTCATATATTTTTGGGCCGGGCCGACGCCATTTATAAGGGTCCAGATCCGACCCATATATCAAAGGATCAAGAGTTAAACTCCCTTTTAAAAAAGTTCAAGTCGACTCTCAGCCCAAGTTTGAAGCAAAGAGTGAGATCACAAGGCCCAAAAACAGATTCGGTCCAAGATCTAGTTTTGATATATTGAAGAAGTTGGATGTGTACTTGGCGTCTGCCATACACTCGCCTAAATTAATTCCACAATAGCGCATGATCCCTCCACTCTCACCCCACTATTTTTGTTTTATGACAATTAAATTTTGACACGTGGCGCATACTTATCAAAATTCTCACAGGAAAAAAGGGAGAACGAGTAAATGATTGAAGATAGTAATGCGTTCATTTAAAGCAAATAAAAGGGCATGTGCCCTTCTTTGATTGTTGGATCGGATCTGTTATTCTCTGGCCATTTTTTGACGCATACGAGGAACCTTCTAGGCCAATGATTGGCACACGCTTTCTCTCGAAAAGACTCTTTTGCCCCTGCTTTTTGGCTCTCATTGGATGGCTTCTAGAAAGGACTGTTCTACCCTCCCTCCTTTTTGGCTATAAAATGATGCAAACAGCAGACGATTAAAAATAGTTTTTAGTTAGAAAAATTGTAGTGTAGGAGTAGTGTTAGATTTAGTGTAGTTTTTGGATAGAATTAGTTTTCTCTAAAAATAGTAGTAGTAGCTTATTTTAATGTTTAGCTTATTTTAGGAATTATTGTAAAAGCTTTTATAGCTTATTTAGTTTATTATAATCAACTCTTTTAGCTTATTAATGAAGATGAAGATTATTGAAGATGTTACTTGAGCTTATTCTTTCTCTAATCCTCTATTTTTCTTTTCTTTTCTTTTAAGCTTATTTTGGCTTATTGCTTAAAAGCTTATTATCTCTATTCGGGACAAGCTCTTATTGTAACACCCCCAAATTGGGTCGCTGCAGAATAAGAGTCCGGGGCGTGTTACTTCATAGATCAATAACACAAGATATATATAAGAACGGACCAAAAAAGTCGTTTTAAAACTTGATACATTGGGTTTAACAAATATTTGATACAACTAGCCGAACAGTTAAACTTTATCCTTATATTATTACAAAATATACTGGTCACAAACACATGAGTTTCCAAAAATAATACAACGCATGATCCAAAACCAGAATCACCATTAGTATCCTTGGCACCTTAATGCCTACTGATCTCTGAAAAAACATTTGCTTTTTAAAACGTAAACAATATTGTTGGTGACTTCATAGGTTTGATAAATCAATAATTTGCAAGGACCGCAAGACTTTTCCCCGTGATAATCAACGCGTGCAGACATCACAAACCGATTTATTTCCTATAAGCTCATGACACTGACGCTCGACGATCTTTCTTGCAATAATATATATTGCCAATTGCTCTGCTCCGATTAGATGTTTAACCCGAAAGCATCCCCTAAATTCGACATGGCTATACGTGCGTTCCGGTGGATCAGCTAGTCACTCGGAACGGGGGGTCGTTCCCCAAATAGATCTATTCATAACATTCGCGCTCACATAATGTAATTAACAACTACATCTATGCAATTGACAGTTCATGATAATGGGCTCAACTTAGGTTATTGCTACTTAGGACAACATTGTAATCAATATAAAATATACAACTTCGGTCTAAATTTATAAAACAAGCATGTTTCCACCCAAAGTTATAAATCATTGGAAATCGTAAAAATGTGGGCTATGAACTCACTTGAGTTTGATATCCAGAATATACAGATAACGGTCACGAATATCGTCAGAAGCAACTATTTATTTTTAAGGTCGTATAAGTACCATGTACTTCGATTAACTAACATCATATACAGGTCTATGTTAGTTACATCATACTATCGTTCGGGCTATCATAATTAAAAGAGGTTCATTGTAGTGACGTTATGAGGAGCTAGGGACACTTTAATCGTAAATCCAGCAACTCGTCAATACGCACCCGAAGAGGCCTCATTATGAAACTCCCTAGTAATATAGTACTTTGATAACCACATATAATTCTATATAGTTCAATCACCATCTAATTGTTTTGGTAAAATTGTGTTTAATAAGTTAAAACGTTTATAATTACCGTTGTAGTAAAACTGGCGTAACTTTCGCGTTTTAAGCCCGATTTTGACGTTTCTTATGCCCACGCTTTCGTATTAGGACGAGTTATCATAATTTGACATTTTCATATTTTTGACCCTCTGATGAACAGTACTTTTTACTGTTCACACCAGTTATAAAGTTATTTTTATAGTTTTAATTATCGTAAAACCCGTAAACGTCATATTTTATTCGTTATAGCTCCGTTTTTAGTGATTCTTTCGAGCACGTTCTCGTAATTGAAAGTTCTACTTATTTATGAGGTTTACAAAAATAATTATTTCTGTCATGAACAGTAACTTTTATAAAAATAGTTTTATAAAAGTATTAATTGTCGTAAACTCGCGAAATTCATAACTCGTTCGTTATTAATTGAAAAATTACGATTCTTATCATTTTGGAATCCTAAAAATATGTATAATTTGTTAAAAATACCAAACTTGCTGTTTGAATAATTTTTATAAAAAGTTTTTATAAAAATTCTTTTACGACTTCGTTTATTAACGTATAACTTGTTTTTACCGTATCTTTTTCGTTATTAATCCGTTTTTCGAGTTTCTTATCTTTTTGGAATCGTCATGAGGTGTATTATCTTTATAAAATGTAAAATCCACTGTTTGAAATTCGAATTATAAACAGCCCCTTAAGAATCCATACTTATACTTTTATTTAAAGCTTATTTTATGTACTTTCACTTTTTGTAACTTACCACAAGTCTCATATACCATATTTATTATAAGTGATACATATAATATTGTCCATAAGTTCATTCTTTGCCCAAATGTCCAAGGTGACAAGATTAACAAATCCATAATAACACTTAAAAATCATAACTTCATTAAGTAACCCTAATTTTCCATTAACACTTTTTAGGCTTAACCAAGGTTGTTCATCACTTATACTTCCATTATAAACTTATTTTAGTGTTCATATAATATGATTAAAAGTCCATAATCAACATTAACATGTCATTTGCATTTCTTTTACTTGTAACATATTAAGTTAACTTTATAAACCCTAATTTGTATTTATCCATTTTTACACCAACACAACATGGTACAATACTTTCTCATCCATTTTAACATGATATAATCAATATCACAACATATGTAAAAGTGTACAAAGAGATTATCACAAGTAAAAACTCCTTTTTACATGTTTAAAAATCCTAAATGGTGATTCAAGCTATAATGAACTAACATATGCATATAATGAAAATTATAAGAACATAAAAAGTTCAAGATGACCTTATGATGAATGAAGATGATGACTAATACAATTTAAACCCTTGTTTAGATTAAAACCCAAAGCTTGCAACCAAGAAAACCCTAGTTTTCCTAATAAAACCCTAAATTCCCTTTTCTTGATAATTACTTGCAAATGGCTAACCAATGCTTGGAAACATCTTAGAATATCTTAGATAGGATGTGTATATGTGTGTATAGGTTGTATAAAATTTTGTAAGGATTTGGTTGGGAGGGTGTTTCAAGCCGTGGCATATAGGGAGAGAAAAGGAAGTGATTGTTTTGATTTTTGGCTAAGTCTTGCAAGTATGAGCCCTCTTAGATGTACACTAGTAATATATGGTAAGTATTGGTCAAAAATATTGCAATAGTTGGTCAAGAAACACAATGAGGGTCTTAGGGAAGGACTTATGGTCAAAAGTGACAAGGTATGGCTATGTTAAATGCAAAAGTGATGTACAAAACCAACTTGCAAGATTTTTCTTATATATCTTTGTATAAATTGCAAACATTTTGGCATATGTATGATATATATGATATATTTTTGTAAATTTTATGTATTGGGTATAAAAGTGAGTATTTGTTGAAGCGTAGAAAAGTTTTGGTGGTTCCGGGTATGCCTAAACGTATTTTATTGCGAAACGTAATCACTCTATGAAACCAATAAAAATAAAATGAAAAAAGTTAATAATTATCCTCAAAATAATTACTTAACCCTTGCTTGATGTAAACATTTAATTGTTTGATGCCCCGTTTACATTGAACGCTAATTTTTAGCCTACGCGATTTAGCTTAACGTTTACGATTTAAAACAAACGCGTACAATGCAAAAGATACATAGTAGATTTATCGTCGTCGTCAATGACTTGAAAACACAGGGTGTTATAATTTTTGTTCTTTTATCTGAAAAAGGATTGTTTATTTAGTTGTAAGTTTGATGTACCCATTTTGAAATACTTATGCAGTTGCTACTTGTTTGTGAAAAATTAAGATATACTAGCTTATTTTTTTGGTTATTTTATTAGTAAAAAATGCTTGTATGTGTAATTTTATGTATGATGCAGATGTTCTAAATGCTGATGTAGACGGTGTTTTTTTGTGGAAAATATGAATCTATTAGCTAATTATCATGTTAATAGACACAAATATGATTGATTATGACTTGTTGTTAGGTTGATTTTGTTTAGCTAGTTTTAGGTTGTTATAGAATTAGTCGATATAGAGGTGTTGCTATGTGGCATTTTATCTAGTGGGCTTGTAATTTCTTTTGAATACCGATGTATAAAATACACGTGCACACATACAGTTGTTAGTTTTTTTTGGTAAAGTTATCCCGAAAAAAGGAAACTAAGAAAGATCTTAGACCCGTGGATACTAGAGCCTGATTTCCTATCAAAAGGTTCTATTAGAGCCTCAAAGCTCATCTTGAGTTGTCTATAACTGGACCACAAAAACCGACCTTCTATGGAAGAAGTTGTAGTGAGAATACAAGAGATTAGTGCCATTAAAGCTAAACCAAGAGAGACAAACATCCATACAAAACAACCAACGGATAAGGCCTTATAGGGTGAGTTGATTCGGGTCAAATATACCTTATCGGGTTTATCGGGTCAACCTGATTGACCCGATAGCATAATAGGGTCCGGTTAAAGTTTTAGCTAGTTTGTTATCAGGTAAACCTTATAAGACCCATTAACATATTTATTTAATTATTTTACTAAAGTCTAGCAAATGTATTGTATACATTTTAAACTGTATATATGGTTGAAAACTTGAAAAATATTGTCATCTTTTTGTTAGTTTAAGTTTCTCTTTAGTTTAAAAATTCTTGTTAGCTTTCTTTTCATTTTTTCATGCTTACTGGAGTAGTTACTACCCTATATACATACCGATGAACTAATTTATTTGGTTGAGATGGTGAATGCATTTTATAATCGTGAAATGGTGAATCTCTTTTAATACATACTGCTCTATTTTTCATGCGTATATGAATGCATTTTGTAATGATAAAATTGTAAAATAGCGAATTGGTGAATTGATATTCTGTACATACTGATCTATAAGGCTTCATTACGACAAAGATGCTGATATACTTTTTGTGAATGAAACTTAATACATGTCTAACCCGATAAACCCGATAGACCCAAACCCAAAAACCTGATACCTTATAGGGTCGGGTTGCAGGTAATTTTTTATTTTTTGAAAATCTGAGAGACCCGATCCGATAAGGCTCAAATCCGACCCGATAACCCGATTGACACCCCTAGTTGTATGTATGATGCAGGAGATTAGATGGTTGTTACAGTATTTTTAAGCTGCCATTTGACATCATTTGTCTTAAACTGCCATTTGACATCATTCATCTTAAGCTGCCATTTGACATCATTTGTCTTAAGCTTCCATTTGACATCATTCGTCTTAAATTGCCATTTGACACAATTTTTCAAAAGTTTCCATTTGATCAAGTTTGACTAGTCAACTTACGCAGTTTGACACGATACTTTCACAAGTTGACCTAGTCAATACATGCATTTTGACCTTCCATTTAGCAAGTTTGACTTGTCAACATTCGAAGTATGACTTAGTCAATTCCTGACCGTTTGACATAATTCTCAAGACATTTGACCAAGTCAACTCTTGCATTTTGACTTGTCAACATCCGACGTTTGACTTAGTCAGTAAATGCCATTTGACCTAAAAACAACAATTTCGCCAAAAACATCACTTATTATACTTAAGATCCTGAATTTGATTTCACACATCAATTACTTCAAAATGTTTAACATGAATGAGAGAGTTTACAATCAACAATTACAGTTTGCATTTGTTTCTCATCAAGCATCAGTGATTCATCCACAATTATATCAAGTGATTCATCCACAAGCATCTCAAGTAATTCATCCACAATCATCTCACACGTTGTAAATGGACCGAAGAAGGAGGTTTAGTTTGCATTGGGAAACGACACAAGATCTCATGGTAACAGTATGCTCATTTATTCATACAACATGTCTGATATACTTAAACTCATCTATATATTAGGAATGGACTAGAAAATCGATCGAAGAAGAAAACTCCATTACATTGAGAAAGTTGTTTTTTTTTAAATATTAAATGCAACAGTGAGTAGTACCCGCCATGATATTTTAAGTTGGTATCAACTATATTGTGAATATGATTATCTGATTTTTGGTGTTTTCATTGTGATGCAGTAGATTTTGTACATTGTGAATGGCAGAATTCATAACATTGTGAAGAAGAAATTTTACATGTGATTTTTATCGATTTATACACTACATCAGTAATTTATACAAGCGATCCAAAGATTTATAAAGTTGTGTTTTTACTGCATTATAGTTAAATATGTGGTGCAATTACCGTGTAAATGCTTGGTGCATCACAATATAAATCTTTATTTCACTTTAGTATATAGATTCTTACTTTTTTTAGTTTTTTTCTTTAGGTGATGATAGAATAGTTGGTTGAAAAGTGAAACCAGCTTTTTGGTAGAATGACAAGTCATCGTCTTATGCTCATCGATGAAAAGCAAGCAACCATTACAGCCATAAAGAGCTAGGATGAGATAAAGAGCTAGGATGAGAGGATCTATTCTTAAGCAACATAATTTTAGTATTCATTTTTTTGCAATAAATACTATGTAGATATTATATCATTACTTACGATACATGTTTTCGGTCGTAAAACGTACATCTTTTATTACTAGACATCAATTCAATAGAATCTCATTGTTCATGAAGTGTCCTCGGTATCTTTTTTCTATTCATATTTAATGCAGTAAAATAACATTTTGATGCATAATTTATGCATGTGTGGAATAGATTTATACATGAGATGCAGTTAATAACTTTGAATTTAAAGATTTATATATTGTGATGCAGTAGATTTATAACATTGTGATGCAGTAGATTTATATTTTGTGATGCAATAGATTATTCATTCTAGTGCAGTAGATATCATTGTGATGCAATAGATTAATAACATTAAATTTTACAAATATTTAAACTAAACATTCAAGTACTAGCAAGATATCAAATGTAATTCAATTATAAATTACATTGATGCATGAAACATAACAATGTGATTAGAGATAATTTTTTAGGTACATCCTACATTCAAAAATAGTGCGATAGTAATAAAACATTGTTTTTTTAAGGCAACAACTAAAATAGAACCCTGTACAAAGGAAAAAATACAATACAAGTCATCCCTCCTTAATTAAACAAGCAAAATTAATAGAGGAAGATACCAAAAAGAAACAAACCAAATACAATATAATCTAATACATACACTACAAACTAGAACATTGACTTTTACCACACGAGGCCACATGAAATGGAATACTGCCACTGATTCAAAATTGTCACCAGGCCCACAAAGGAAAATTAATTCCCATATGAACATGGCTCATCCAACTTACATAACAGCCAATAGGAAACAAAACAAATATGTAGCTCCAATAAACTCTGACTTGCAGACATAGACACACAAACAGAACCACTTACTCGGCACCCTTAAACTTATTGCCAAACACTTAATTTTGCAGATACAAACAACAACACACACTAAAATTAAATGCCAAACACTTCCCCCCTTTTTTTAAAATTGGCAGAAGCCGAAACAACAAGACTAATATACATATGTTACATTCATTAATCCTAAATAATAAAATTACGTTGAATATTACACAAACATAGAGTTACTGAACAACTCAAGATTTTGATTAGTACAAGGAAGTGAGTGAAAATGCAACCTTCCAGATCTTTGTCAGTCATATAAAATTTCCTGAAATTTGAATTCGAGGCCATCAAGAGCTTTCAAAAATATACATCAGTCCATAGAACCACTAGCTGATGCACCTACATTAAATTCTTCAATGAGTTCCAATCCTTCAACGATTGGAAGTTGACCTAAACCACCCATTGCAAGTTCTTCTTTTTCTCTTTTTTTCAACAAGCTTTGAATGTTGGCATTATTCTTTCCACGATCGTAGTTTTAGAAATTGTTGAACTGAGATATTTAAGCTTCAATAAATAAATAACAAATATTAGTCAAAAAGATATTTTTGATGTAGTAAGGAAGTAATTGTGATGCACTAAATGTTTGAGATAAACATAAACTGTGATGCAATATTATATTAAGAAGGATGCAGTATTATAGAAACAGTGATGCATGTATCATATACGACAACGATGAATTAATAAAATAAAGGGTTTTATGCAGTAAGCATTAAAGAGTAATGCAGTAAAGGAAAAATAATTATCTAGTATCATATATAAGGTAGTGTTGCTCTCTATTTCCCTATTGTTAGAGCTTCAGATGCGATCTCGTCAAGAGCTACAACTTTTATATCACCCATCGAAATACCAAGAATGTCATAAATCATTTTATGAGTGGCCTTAACTTTTTATATTCTACAATTAGTGTTGCACCTTCAGCATAAATTTTTTTACAAAGCCACATTCCAAGACATGTTGGTGTAGAACTAAAGTTAAAGTTACCAAAATAATCTCTAAACCCCATTTCTTATAAATCTTTCAACCGTCCAGGGATACATCTTTCGAAAACTTTCTACAATTTACTCGGTGACATACGTATTTGCAGATTTACAGGATCAAACTTTTCAGCTTCACCATTTTCATTCTCCTTAACAGGAACTTTAGTATTATTCTTAACAACAACCATTATACCTTTATTCTCCTTAACAACTGCCACTTTACCAAATTTTCTCCTTTTTGGTTCGCTAGTTTCTTTATCAGTTGGAGAATCAAATTCATCTTACTTTGTGCACCTAAAGTTTTTTTTTGGATTTTTACTAATAACCTCTTTTTCTTGTTCTACTTGTTCATCATTCCTACCTGTAACATTATCAAGAAAAATCAATTACACGACATAACGTACTGCATCACTTCATAACAACTACTACATCATGAATTAAATAACACTAACACACAAATAAGGACATACTACATCACTTTATTGCAACTATTGAATCATACATTCAAACACACACACAAACACTTTTCGACAATTAAAACACTACACGCTTGACCTAATCTAGACTTATATGACACATACAATCCACTTACTGCATCACTGGTTTACAACTACTGCATCATACATTGAAACAAACACACACAAACTCTTTTAACCACTTATAACACTATGCACCTAACCTAAACCTACTGCATCACTTCATTACAACTAGTGTATTTACACCAACTACATTAAGCATTCAAACACAAAAGACACTTTTCGAAACCTAAATTACACTTCGTCTAACCTAATATAAGCTTATATGCAACCAATATGTACCTACTGCATCACTTGTTTACACCAACTGCATTAAGCAAACAAACACTCACATAGACACTTTTCGACACGTAAACACACTTTGCGTAACCTAATCTAAGCTTATATGCGACTAATATGTACCTACTGCATCACTTGTTTACACCAACTGCATGAAGCATTCAAACAAACACACACAGACCTTTTTTGGCACTTAAACATGCTCCATCGGCTGCATTATACATGCAAATAAACCTATTGCATTAGTCTTTATACAAACCTACTGCATCAGTTTAAATAACTTACTGCATCAGCTGCATTATAAATTCAAATAAAATATTGCAGCAGTCTTTATATAAACCTACTACATTAATATTTAATAAACCAACTGCATCAGTATACAATCTGGAAGTTCGTAATTAAGTGCATCAATCATAAATATAAACATACAAACACTCTTCAACATCTCCAGATCTGATAGCCTATTACTTCAGCTTGAAAATAAAGAACTTAAATCTATAAAAAAACACGATTTTAGTAAACCAAAACTAACAAAATGTTGTAGTAACAAAATAAGGCTTCATAAATCAACTTAAGAGATCATTTTAGATGCAGTAGATTCGTCTTCAACACCGTTGACACAATGATTTGATCATGATTAGAAGGTTTAAGATCGTGAGATTCGTCTTCACCATCGGTTTGATGCAGTCGCGATTTGCTTGGATTTAGTGTGTGAATTTAGTGTGTGAAATTGAGAGAGAAAGTGTGTGAAATTGGGTGAAAATGAGAAGAAGAAAATGGTGCTGTGATGTTAGGTTAAAACCAAACGACGACGTTTGTAACATTGGGGAAATATAGTGTATTTTCTATTGCTACAAGTTTGCCCATCAAGTTTCAATTATTTACAATTAGGCCCTTCCGCTTTTTTGATCTATCATATGTAATCCAACGATGGAGATGGCTTCCCATCCTTTTTATTTTAAGGGCTTTCTCATTGTATCCCCACCCTATATATATATATATAAAGATCAATAAAATTTTAACCTAATATTGAAAAACACATTTTATGTTTGAAATAATTTTTTTGGCTAAATATATTTGTATATATATATTTTTTTAATAAATTGTGTAATTCGGGTAAACCTGAAAACCGACCCGAACCGAACCGAACTAGGATTCAACCGAACCGAACCAAAAACTGAAAACCGAATTTGAATTCGGTTTGGGTCAGTATATGGGTTGACCTTAAAAAAACTTTTAACCGAACTAACCGAACCGAACAAACCGAATAACCCGATAACCGAACCGATCAACACCCCTAGAGGGCATAGCTTATACTAATTAATCAGGCCAAGCTGGAAGTGAGCCGGGGTTCGTAGGAAGTACCAAGTACTTCCTGGCGAGCTCTAATATGATCAGATTTATTAGTAAGCATCTCTTGTAAAATATTAAGGCAACACCAAACCCTCTAAAGGCCTAAACCCTCCATTTTCCTACCGTTGTCCCCCTTTCTTGGCCCTTCATTTAAGGGGTTGTTGTGTAAGACGTGAATAACGCCCACCGGAACGCCCATGGATTTTATCATCAACTTGATGAATTAATTTCAAGATATAAGGCTTTCCTATTATAACAGGTTGTTCAAAAGGATCCCCCGTTCTTCCATCAAAAATTCTGCTTTTTCCTGGAGACTCAGGTTTAAATATCCATGGATTCGCTGTTTGCTTACTGGCTTCATATAATTTAGAAAACACCAGTTTTCTCGAAGCTTCCCAGTTCTTTCTCTTCTTTCTTTTTTATCATCAAAAGAAGATTGTTGGAAGAATAGAGATCTGGTCTTTCGTTCACAACAAGGTAGCCATAGGGAGAACATGTGGCTGGATTGAATCCTATGCCCTCAAGTTCTTCAAGTCCGGATTCATGGATAAGCCTTCAGCTAAAAGAAGGAGAAATGCTATAAGTCAAAGTCAACTTCGTTGTCCACTACGTTCTTTCAGAACCGCTCCGTGGGCTTCCCTGAAAGCTAAGATGTGGAATAGCGCTAGCTAACAAGTAAACGAGTGAATCTTGCGTAAGTGAACGGAATGCTATTGGCATGTTCAAGCTAAGCAAGTAAACTACTTCTCTTCGTTGCGTAGGCAAAGTGAGTTGGCTGTTTTGAGCTAGGGCTAAGCGAGCCAAAAGTGATCCAAGCTGGAAGTGAGCCGGAGTTCGTAGGCTAAGTGAACGGGGCATGCCAAATTTTATATCGGGCCAGGCCTTTTGTACTATGAAAAATATAAGAGAGGTAATTTGCTCACTCTCATATTTGATTGGGACACTCCAACATGCGCATTAAACACTTGTACTGCAAATATAAACTGCTTATATTGTTTGTACGTTGAGTGTCCCAATCACTTTTATGAGTGTGCCAATCACTTCCCAAAATATAAAGGTTGAAAAATTAGAATCGATAGTTGAGACGTGTGACACATCGTAAAATTTATATTTCTCTTTTTCATTAAGTAAGATTATGTGTTACGGAAAGCCTTAATAGCACGCGAATATCACTATTATTGCTTTATGTCTAAAAATATATTTTAGAACTTGTAGCAAGGTAAATAAATAACGTTTGAGTTGTTTGGTTAGCTTTAATCTCTTCTAAACCCTCATATTTGTAAGTATTCATTTCTTAATCCTTTTGTACTTTTGTATTCATTATCATGCATATACACTAGTTGTACAAACATTTTTCTAAAAATCTACGTTTTAAAAGTTACAAAATCATAAAAGGTAGATAATGCAATAGTATGAGCATGTTGGTCAAAGACACAAGATCGCAAGATGGCTTAGCCGATCGCAAAGCATGAAGGAACAAGATTACAACAAAGACAAAGACCAAGAACACTCGAGCTTAAACGACAAAAGCAATCTCACTGATCTCATGAAGGAGTGTCATCAATGAACTCACTTCGGGGGAGATTGTTAGCCTCAATTTTATTGAGTCAATAAAGGAAGCTCGTTCCCGTGTTTAAGACCTCACTTCGGGGGAGATTGTTAGCCTCAATTTATTAAGTCGAACAAGGAAGCTCGGTCACTCTACGATGGAGCTTCGGTCTCTAATTAGTTAACGTTGTAATAGGATATTATCGGGAATCGGGCTCGATAGTGAATCTAATATTGTATATGTTTCGGGTTTAATCCCAAGCAAAACCCGAGCCCGGGTCCTAGTTAAATATCCCGCGCGTCATTTAACGCGACGGGGTATATAAGCTTTTTCTTACCATAGAAAAAGTTAGTTGTTTCATTCTAATAAATCTTTCTCTTTTCTTTTCTCTCTAAATTCTCTCTCCTCTTTCTCTCTCTAAACAACTCACTCTCTTTCTCTTTTCTATTCGATTTCGTGTTTGATTATATGAAGTGAAGTGTGAATCGGGATCATACAAAAAGAAAAAGCGTTTTGGCTTATTTCGAACTTCCGACTTATTTTCCTAGCTTATTTTGTGACTTATTTTTGAAACTAAAAAGGGATTAAGCTTATTAGCTTATTTTCTTTTTTTAAAGCTTATCATAGCATATTTAAGCTTGTTGACTCTCGAACCAACAAGGAGAAATAAATCGTAGCTTATTTCAACTCCTTTTGGTCTCGCCTTATTTTTGTGGCTTATATTCTAGCTTATATTGATACTAAATGTGCTCATTTACTTATTATATATCTTATTAGATTTATTCTTGGGCTTATTATATTCTGGCATATTTGTTTGGGCTTAGTTGACCGAAAACCCAATCAGGCCCATATAGCTTTCGGCGGGGTAAGAGCTTTTCGGCTTATTTTGTAACTTATCGAAATACTTATTTTGGTTATTTGGTTTGCGGCTTAATTTATAAGCATAAGTCTCGGTTTATTATTAAGCCCGAGCTTATGGCTTATTTTCGAGCTTAATAAGCTTTGGCTTATAAGCTTATATATCATATAACTTATTTTCATGTAGCTTACTTATTATCTTAAGTATTTCGACTTATTAAACTTAATAAAAATTTTGGTTATATATAATTGGGCTAACCAGTAAACTCGTATTGGGCTAAACTTATAGGCTAGAAACTTGACTAGTAATTTTTGGCTAACATTGGGCTATTTGGCCCAATGAGTGAAATCAAGTAATTTCAGACTTATGAAAACGGATTTTTGAACGACTTATTGAATTCGTTTAATATTGGTTTAAATTAGTTAAATTAGTTGTTGGAATATGTTTTGATAAAACGTAAGTTAAACGTAGTGATTTAGCATTTTGTCGAGAAATGATTATTTTGTGGAAAATGTATTTTTGATAAAGTCTATGACTTTGAAAGTAACTATAAACGAACGGGTAATGCCGAAATTTTATAAACATTTTACACTTAAAAAATATTTTGTAAAACCCATTTTTTTAAAACCCGACAAAAAGACGAAATCACATTATTTTAAACATTATATTTGAACTAAATAAATAAACTAAATTACATACTTATAAACATAATAC